>JACXGI010002036.1:0-12422 GCA_016801175.1 Esox masquinongy | reverse complement strand
ATAACTTATAGGCTTTTTTCTCTTTGCTTTTCCAAGCTCCAAATATTGGCCCACCTAATGTATTATTCAGATGTTCAATTGCAGCAGCGTAATCCACTTCCCTGAGGTAACGGAGAGACTCAGCAAATCACTTTCATTAGTAGATGCTTTTCAACGGGGCGGGCTGAGCAGGTCTGGATCTGGCCTCGTTGTGGCACAAACGGGATAATGGAGAGTGCAAGGCAAAGTCCTGCACAGCTGCTCAAGGAGACAAAGACAGGCAAACCAATACCTGCACACGCCAGCCAGACTCTCGTTCTTAGCTCCCGCCCAGGAGTCCACTACGTGGTGTGAGCCTCAAAGCTTTTGCCTCAAATCGCACGCTGTTGTTTGCCAGTTGCTCCCATGTTGAAGTGGCAATAAAGGTGTCGGAAGGGTGTGGCATTGAGGATCCTGTTAGTGTGTGTTAGTTAGGCCGGAACCGGGTAACCCAGCCCAACATCCATTCACGATAAGCAGTTTATTACTTAACGAGTTTTATTGGGGGCAGTGAGTGTAAATTTAGTGAACAGAAACATATTGGTGTATCGATGCTTGGCTTTATTGGTAAAAAAAAATAATTGTCAAACCTTTTAGCTCACGCTGGTACAGTGTAACTGATGCACATGACCTCATTACAGCCTTGAGGCAATGACTTTATAGCCATTGGAAATTCTACACTGTCTATACATTTTCAAAAGGCTAGCATGGCAGCTCACTCTCTGTTGAATACAGGCAGTTGATGTCAACCCCTCAACTGAATGGCTTCTTTATTGCCACCCTACCCTGCTATTGGGAGCTGTGGATAATACGTGCAAAGGTTGTTTTATGCCTGCCAGAAATTCCTGCATCTCCGTTAACGTTGCCATTTACATAGCTTCCAGATGAGCTTTCTACTTGCCCTGTCATCAATTTTAGAGGGACGTCCTTGTCACTGCAATATCTTTGTGGTGCCATGTTGTCTCCACTACAATGATGTCCCACGATGTACTGCCTTTAAAAAGCGCTTCTATCCCTCTCCTGACCTGTACCTTTCAGTCGTAAGATCCTGTAGATTTTTTGTTAGCTCCTTCTGGACCATGACTCTCTCTTGCAGTATGGAAACAGGAAACCTTCGGGGTAATCCTTCAGGAACACCTGATTTACAGAATCATTTCAATGTATGTCAGGGGACAGCAAATTACCATTGTAAATTATTTTGTATGTGATTGGTTTAAACACATTTACAACCCCCGTTAAAGAGGATGTAGACAAAATGATTTTTCTGAGAAATTAACAATTGGTTTATTCCTTAAATCTTATTAAATGTAAAAAAAGAAAATGTCAGACATGATTTGTCTCAATTTCAACCTTTACAAAAGCTGCATTATCAATAAGTGTGTAGTCTTTTGAGATTTAGTCTTTTGATGTACAGTACCATTCAGAAGTTTGAACTCACCTACCCATTTAGGTCAGTTTTTTAGTCAAATGTTAATTTCATTGAGAGAGCCCTGCAGTTTTGGTTATTGTTTGAGGAAATAAACAACGTTGATTTGGTTCTGATCATTTTCATGTGTCCTGTGTTGGTCCTATGACAAAAAATCAGTTGGAATTAACTGATTGGGCAAGGATTTTCTAACTGAATTAGTGAATCATTAGTGATTCATGTCATTTTTTTTAAAATGACAATGTTACATTTGTTTTTGTGATTCTGAATTAGTAACATGCACTATAGTTGCAAGCTGCCGGACAGACTGTGCACTCAATCAGACTGTAAAATCAATGTAGGCATATTTGCTATTTATTGCAACAGTTGTTGTAACAAAACTTTGTGGAAAATTACATTATTGTCATTAGGAATGCAAAATGAAAAAGTTAGCGCAGGTTATTCTTATTTTGAGTATGTGAATGGAAATCTGTTGGATGGAAACAGCAATTGGATGGAAACCTAGCTACAAAGAAAAAAACATTTCCAATACTGCAGAGCAGTGAGAACGCTGCAAGCGCTAATGTGTTATTGAGAAAGTGTGCCATCTGCTGGTGGTTGACAGATTTGGAACAAATTGCACTGATCTCTGCCTTTTCAAGTGATTAGCAGTTGATGTTTGCGATTTTGGAGCGCCCTTTCTTTTTTGAGGAAATGGCCAGGAACTAAATGAGGTTGCATTTTAGATTTTTCATAATGTGCAGCGCAAGTAAATGTATAATTTGTCTTTTCGCTAGCTTTTGTGTTGATTTGACATCTATGCAGCGTGCTGCATTGCTGTTGAGTTTGGTAGTAGCCAGTGGAACTGCCAGCTTGTTTTATCGTCATTTCTCTTTGGTTCTGAAAGGAGGAGGAGGGCGACAACGTAGACATCTCCACAGCCACTTCGTTGTCCAGTCACAGACAACCCACCGGTGGCGTGCCACAACACTACCACAACAACCCACGCTACTGTGACATCAGCTACAACGGCCTGGCGCTGCGTCTCGACGCCCACGAGGAGAACCCCGAGAGCATCCTGGACGACCATGTCCGACGCGTCATGAAGACCCCTGGATGTCAGTCCCCCGGGACTGGTCGCCACTCCCCCAAATCCCGCTCCCCTGACGGATTCCCTTCAGGCGGCAAGGCGCTCGGACCCGGGATGCCACTGACCACAGGCCCAGGCAAATACCCGGCACGGCTGGGCCCCAAAGGGGAGGCTTCCAGCCACCAATACCATCACAAACACGTGCATCACCTCCACCACCCGGCCGGAGGGAAGCCTAAAGAGCAGGTGGAGTCTGAGGCCGCCGTGAGGGCTCATGGTAACTTCCTCTGGGGGATGGAGCTACACCACTATGGGCCCAAGTCTCACAGCTATGCTGATGGCATGGGCCCCAGCCCCATGGATCTCATGGGATACAGGTACACACAACACACACAAACACACACGTGCGCGTGCGGGGTCGGCATGTCTCTGTTTTTAGATATGCATTTCTTTTTTCTTATAAAAGTCATTTCGCTTGTCTTTAACATTGTTCATTTTTCATCCAACTGTAGCAAAGGCGGCATGCCGTCAAAGCGGATGTTTAAGAAGGGTGAGGAGGTGCGGAACACCGAGGCGCCTGCGCCTCCAGAGGATGTGGAGAGGAACCAGAAAATCCTCCAGTGGATGATGGAGGGAGAGGCGGTCCGGCACAAGAAGAGCCCCTATGGGTTAGTCGCAGCCTGTGGTTAACTGCCTGCTGCCATTCCCACTTTGGGACCAGTAACATATTACCACAGTTGGCTTGGTCATTTTAATTAGATGGCCAAAAATACCTATGGTGGCATGTGTTCACTTGGCTTGACTAGTGTTTACTGTTTGTCCTCCAGGAGCACCACGGGGACCAAGAAGACGCCATTGAGCCATGAGTTGTCGCGGCCCAGCTCGGTGGAGCGTCCTGGGGCAGTGCATCCATGGGTCAGCGCCCAACTGCGGAACAACGTTCAGCCCTCGCACCCTTTTATCCAGGACCCCACCATGCCCCCAAATCCAGCTCCGAATCCCCTCACCCAGTTGGAGGAGGCTAGGAGGAGACTAGAGGAGGAGAAGAAGAAGTCGGGGACCTTAATGACCAAGCAGAGGTGAGTTGGCTTTACGCGGGGAGGGAAGAGATGTGTTTCTGTCAAGGCATGGTTCTTCGTCATGTCCATCCATCCATCCATCCATCGTGCTGTGTTGGTGATGGTGGCAGCCGTGTGATTTAACCACCATACTCATCATTTTGATGGTAAAGCCGCAAACATGTTTGTCCAATGTTTCAGTGTCTGACACCACGGACACTCCAGGTGAGGTGAATCATGGCACATGTCCCTGAATACTTTTTTCATCAATCCAACCCCTTTTTGAGTTTTTTTTGAGTGTTTTTTTTTATATATATAATCATTGCCTGAATTCTGGTGTGTGTGTGTGTGCCGTTGCCTGTGTCCCGGTTGGTACGGCTCTGCGGCCGGTCTGTGTCTAACTCCCAGGGTTGTTGGCTCCTTCAGGTATGTGATGGAGGTGATCCATCGGGGACGCACCGCCGTCAGGCCCGCCCTGTTCCCACCACTCAGCGTGGTGCCCGCCGTCTCAGAGTCAGAGTACGTCCAGTTTGGTGTACCCCAGTAGTTTTTACCACCCACGTCGGCTCCCATCCCAACCCCATGCCACATCCCATAGGTCACCTCTGCACCCAGAGCCCCACCCCATTACTCCCATGTCTGTCCCGGCAGCATATGGACCAGACCATTGTCTGTATCTGCACTAGACTGCATAGAGACTATTAGAGGCAGATTTCTCCCAAACAGATTATTATTGTTCAAACATTGCCATGGATTCCAATTACATTTAGAAATGTATGTCATACGTGAATACATTTTGAAATGCACAAGAAATACATTTTACATCCGAAATTGCCTTTTCAGGTGCCCGAGCTGCCTGAGGAAGTTTCCTGAGCACAGAAAATCCATGCTGACCAAGCCCTGCCTGACCAACGATGGTCAATTTGCATTGCCCATGGGGCTTCTCGAGCAACTCGTCAGCTTAGGGTTCAAAGCTAGACTCTGGTAGTCAGCTTGGTGCTACAAAAGAGCACCCTAGACTGCCACCAGGGAGACGGATCATTCCAAACAGTTGGGACTAAAATAAACATCCTTTCCGCTGGAGAGAGATGGGTCGGACTGATCTGAGGACAGGAAGGGGGGTGTCAGGAGGTGGCAGCTGGGGAGAGCTGTGGTACACCGTGGGTGGCGTGGTGTGAGAGCACAGAGCACAGCTTTGATGTTCTCTGTGTAAAGCTGCAGCCTGTTTGATGTCGCCAGGCCTCTTCCTCAGGTGGCCAGTTTAGTGATGTAGGCGGACGGGAGAGCCCCACTAAAAAAGCAGATGAAAGCCTTAGTATCTTGGCACCGCCGCCAGGGCCTCCTCTATCACCCCGCCTATCACTGGGCCTCCTCATCTCACACCATTAAATCAAACAGGCCGGGGGCGTGGATACTTGGCATGCGTCTTGAGCACTACTGTACCCACTGTAGTCGCTGGCACCCTGGCGGTGTTCTTCCATGACAACCGTTCAGCACGCTCCCATGCTAATGGACTTTTTCTTTTGCAGGAAAAGCACTACCTGTTCCTTGTGTCGGTCGACACAGGCTCTGCGTTTTGATGGCCTTGTAAATATATATAAGACAATGTTAGTCATCAATATGTTTGCCTATATTTGGCCTTAAAACAAATGGTAGATTGAATTGAGGCAGATATGTTGAAAAGTCACATTGTCCTGACGAAATGTACACTGTTGTCAAAATACAGAGGCAGGGAGAGCCTACAAGAAACACATGCCTTATTTGAAGTGAATCTAACATCCCTTAAAATCATTTTTAATCCCTTGAAAATGAATGGAGGAGTAACACCAAGAACGGCGCTTGTGTTTTGCCACTAGGTTGTATGGGGATCATGACTCAGACTTTTTCAGTCAATTGGGGAATTTCTCCATAAACCTATGACCTGAGTCTAAGCCAAAATATCATGTGAGACAAACATTTGTATCTGCCCCTTTAAGGGCATGAGGTTACTGTGGTAACGAAGACAACAGCAATTTTGTCTGGGGGAATTTCTTACACTTCTCCTTGGTAGCTTGAGTCTGACTAGTATGAACTTGGCTTCCTTTCTAGCTAAGTTTGCTATGTCCTGCATCCTCTGCCACTTTATTTTGTGAAGATTCTCATTGTGCAAGAAACTAGCACTCTAGGGCTTGTTTCGAGCACCAACTCCTTCACTAGTAGTTCTCATTACTATCTGACCAAATCATAAAACTTGGAAAAAATCATAAATACTTTATTTGTTTTTGAAGGTCGCACTGAGACAACCAATTTAAAATTTAACTCAAAAAGCCCAGTAAGCCAAAAAGCCAGTATGATTGCAGCCTTTTAGAGGATACAAAATGATGTAAAGTCACAATTTGAAAGTGGCATATTGAGTATTCTTTGTCAACTAGCAAAATCATAACTCAGTGTCAATGTGTCAAACATATTTTGCATTTGTTTTCTCTTTCAAACCTGCGGCCCCCTGGTTAACTACGCTTAGCCACCTGAACAGTCATTGGCTACACTGTGTTCGTGATTATGGACACAGTGTAAATGTTTCGTTTTTAAAGAGGGAAACTGACGGACCTGAAAGAGCCTGTTATTTTCTTGCATCAGATTCTAGAAGAGGACAGTATGCCTTGAGATGACAGAATTATTCTTTCTGCTTTGGCAAATGATTTGAGCTTATGCTGAGGTCATCTGACACAGAAGATGAAAGTCTTGATGAAACCCATTTAATGAGCCTCTTGCTTGTGTTCGTTTGCAGACATAAAGCCACAAAGAAGCCTGCATGTGAGAACATCACAGTGGCCTACTACTTCTGTGGGGAGCCCATCCCATACAGGACGTCGGTCAAAGGTCGCATTGTCACGCTCGGCCAGTTTAAGGAGCTGCTGACTAAGAAAGGAAGCTACAGGTGAAGTTTTACTCTTTACATTGTATCCTATTAAAGATGCATTCTGAGAGTTTTAGCTAGTGTTGGTAGAAGTGGCGGTGTCAAGACAAAAAGTTTGTGTACAGTGTGCCCATTGACAACAAAACCACTCACTTTCAAACTTGGAATTTCATGGCTAACAGAAGTATGACAGTGGTTGCACTTAAATTACACACACAAAAACAACATACAGTGAAGTGGTCTGAATACATTCCGAATGCATTAGATTACACATCTCTCCCAAAAGTAAACAAAAATGTTCTTGATTCCAAAAGTCCTGGACAGAATCTTTAAATTATGAATGAAGTTCTTGTGTTTTAAGTAATGTGTAAAATGATTAATCACATGTCAAAGTAAAGATTTTCGTGGACAATAATTAAAGCCTTTACAAATATCTTTCAATCTGTTCTCAATCCGTAGGTATTATTTCAAGAAGGTAAGTGATGAGTTTGACTGTGGGGTGGTGTTTGAAGAGGTACGCGAAGATGATGCGATCTTGCCGATTTTCGAGGAGAAGATCATTGGGAAAGTGGAAAAGATTGATTGATATATGGAGGGAAGAGAGTTCTTCATAAAGTCAGCCTGCATCGGAGTGCTAGATGGATGAGCTGTTCGGTTGAGTGAAAGTGTTTGGAGTGAGGAGTGGCAGGGGAGAAAAGGCACAGCGCAAGTTGAGATACAGGAGGGATCGGATGAGAGGAGGAAAAGAAGAATGCACAATGGTCACTGTGGGAGAGACACTAATGACTACAAGGCTTTTTTGTGGTCCTCTTGTATCTGTTCATTGCCACTGCATTGTGGAGAAAGAGTACGAAAGCATTGGACTGAACAAAGGAAAGACATTCTGTCCTTGTCTTTCTAACTCTGCGTGTAATATAATGTAGCATTGTTAAAGTTTGATTAGAAGAAAGTACTATGAATATGCTTACTAAAGCTGCATATTATTTTTGATATGATGTATCAGAAGGTATCATTTCTAATCTAACAACGCTTGTAATTTTTATATGTACCGGTACCAGATGTGTACAGATTGTCTGTTTAAACCATAACGATAAAGATTTATATTATCTATTTAAATATTTAAAAAGCTGTTGTTTTAATCCTTTTAAATCAGTGGCACTGTTATAATTTGACTAGATCCAAGTGTTTTGATGGGGCTGTTTTTTTTTGTTTTGTTTAGTATTGTAGAGCCCCTATGAGAATTTCAACAGCACCATGTTCTATGATGATAAGTGCTTTTAAAATTAACATCAACCTTACCAGTGACGTTAAGTTGTACTGCACTTATCACTGTTATGCGTCAATTGTAAATTGAGCAAAAGGAAAAGTAATCACTTCTTAACACAGTGTTACCTGGTGCTATTGCCACAAAGCAGTGCGCAGTTGAAGATTTGCCCATTCGCCCACTAGATTTAAATAAGACTGGATGTGTTTTGGTTGGATCAAGTGTGTGAGTACTAGAGCAACGAAATTAACTGTCCGCCCCTTTGGGCCAACAGGACTCAGAAACACTGTCTTACTCGATTCTTCCTTATGGTTTCTTGTTTTTTTTCCATTTAAAAAAGGGACACCCCAGCAACAGCCCGGTTTGCCATGTTCTGCATTCTGAGCTCTTAACTTCCTCAGTTGTGTATGTATGCACCTGAAAGAAATTATACCTGTATCTGAAGACATCTGTCTACTTACTGTAAATCAATTCCCACTATGTTCAATAAGATTTTGATTTCGCTACAGTAATGTATTTATTGTAGCAGACCAGCGCAGGAAACAAATGAACAACCAGTTTTGTACATGCTACTTACAGTAAAAATTCAGATTATATGTAGAGGCCATAGCTTTTGTATACAATTATGATCCGATATTTATACAAGTTCCCTGATTCATAGGGTTCATACATATGGGCGTTCTGTGAAAGGAAGAGGGTCGCTACGTGGAAGTGTGTCTAATTGCTGAGTTCAATTGAGTATTGATCATCAAATCGCTTTGTGCACATGCATGCAGAAAGACTCCTGACCCTATCAGTACGTTCTGGTCTCTGAAGGCCACTGGATGATGAAACAACATGAGTATGTTTACATCTATGTGTCACACGTTGAACAATGACTTGTAGCCTTTTGTAGCTTAATATAGCTAAATTTGGTGCCTGGCTGAAATGAATTGTCAATAGAAATAGCATGGAATGATCTTTTATAGGTCACAATACACCAAAGACAACAGTAGAAGTTAGTTGAAACAGGTTTTGTCATCTCCGTTTTCATTAAAAAAAAAATTACCCTAGTTCACATGGGTACACTTCCTCATTTTATCATTTTTGTTATCCAAATTCTTGTTTTAAAGTGGAATTGTCTTTCACAGAATGTGCTGGAGTCAGTGGAATGTGCTAACCATTGTGTTTGTGATGAGGATGGTAAGAACATTTAGAGACGATGAGGACCTTTTTAATCAGAGTGCTGTATTGCTGAGTGTTGCTCTGTATGAACACCACACAAGGAACATCTCTTTTTCTGAGATGCCATTTTTGTATTTATTTAGATATTTAAAAAAACAAACTGTAAAGTAAACGTATCTATTGCGCCTGTTAAATATTTAATAACCATATTTTGTTATGTTTTTGTAACAAGAGTTATTTACTCCATTATCTTTGACAATATTGGTACTCAACCAACATCTGTGACACAATACAATGTATAGGTTGGCTCTGTTGTGATGATCAGATGGAGGACAGCAGGTGTAATGATTCTTACTGTGAATGCCCCAAAGCGAACTTCCCCCGGCTTAAGATCTATGAAATGTATATAACAGAAATCACAGAGTGCCTTTATTTCCATCCTCCCATGACATATGCTATTTGCTTCTCAATTCTTACTGGAGCCTGCCTTTACATTTGTACTGAGAGTCCATCAATTTGTATTGATGTTTGGTTGAAGTGTTTCACAGCACACTTTGGATAAGTCTTTTCTTTGTAAATATGTAACATGTTATGTGTCATCTACCAGCAATTCAATTAGAATATTTGGTTCCCTGGACCTGTTTCTTTGTGCTGCGTTGTGCGGTTATCATTTAAAGGTACTTGGGACAATGAATACATGTAATAAACCCGAACCTTGTATTACTTGTAATTGGGTTTTTTTTAAAGGGGCTATTTGAATGATTTTTACTACTAGCATAAAGGACCAAAAGATATCTGCAGGGAATGTTTTAAGCTGTTTCAAGTATTTTTGTTCTTACAAAATTGTTCCAAGTGCCTTAGATATTCCCCATTGAAACCTTCTCACCAGACCATCTATCAGTTTGCTTTGAATCTTCATACACACTTAAGACTCTCACAGTTCTATCCTTCCCAGCCTAATCCCACTCTTTTTCCCTGTGGACTTGCTAATGCTATTATGGTCTCATTAGGTAATGGAAGGAGATGAGACAAGTTGTGTCTTTGTTAAAGTCATCTACCCTTGGAAATGTCTAGAAGCGCAGTTCTACACAGTGACCCATTAAAGATTTATAAACAAAAAGTAAAACTGAAGTTATTAAATCCAACTCCCTAAGTGTCAGAATTAAATCCAACTCCCATAAACTGACACTTCCACAGCCTCAACTGAAGATGGCACTCATGATCTGCTGTTTGCAGATTAAGTGAGCAATCATTTAACTCGATTGGTGCTCACTGGTATGTGTACCGGAACCATTAATGTACTGCTATTTGAGTACTGGTACCTCTTACAGATATTGGAGCTATGATACCTAAATACCCTAAATAATAATTAGCAGTGTTGGATTGTCTACTTTTGATCCATGAACAAAATCATGTGACCAGAAGTCAGGAGAGAACTTGTTTTATTTGCATGAGTCCATGATGTTGATCTTTAGGTCTTACATGTTCTCCAATAAGTTAACTCAGCCTTTTAAGCCAGAACACATAGGTATAGATGGTCAGTGATACACAGTCTATTATCCTCCAACAAGAAAGGTTTATCCTACACAATACCCTTGTATGGTATGTTCCAACCTCCCCTCTGGTCTAGCTTCCATGGGTCTATTCATGGAGTCCTGTGACAGTCACAAGGACAGTTCCTAACAGGTGGTATGGACAGGATGTATGGGACCTGTCAGTAATTGGCATCATATGTTCTACCTATTGGCCTTTGTCAGTCAGTACCTTCTTGCGTTAGGTTAAGTTTCTCATACGATAGTCTCACAGCAGGCGTCTGGGTCCACCTCAAACACTGAGAAACATTTGGGACTGGTTTTGCAGTCACTGATTTAGCCTGGTCCTGGAAGCTTAATATTTTAGTTTAGGACTGGGCTTAGTCTCTGTCCACAAAACCTGCCCTTCCTGTGTAAGAGATGTTGCCCCTGCCGAGACGATAGGATTTGCAAAACAAATCGTATATCAGAAGAGGCAGACAAATGGATTCATTAATTGACCAGTTGAGTAGTGACTCGTCTAATGGACTCGTTGAGTATGGACAGAAGTGAATGACGTAACCTATGGTGTAAAGGTTAATTATGGCAGTTTAAAATGTAACTGAATTAGTGTATGTAGTGCTCAGATGTCTGGACTGACGTGACTACCACAGCAACTGAATATTTGCAAGGTTGCTGTACATAACATATAGGGGGGTACATTTTGCATATTGTGTGATAAACTAAAACACAGATTTTTTTTTCTGTTGAGCGAATGTTGGCGTGCCAGAGCACTGTTAATAACACATTTGAAAATCAACTGCAAAATGCAAAATCAGACAGTAATTGGATTACATTGGAATATGATCACATATGTTAATTTATGAAATCATTCCCCAAGTATCATAAAATTGATACCGAGGATTTGCTGTTGTTTGTCTATCATTACCACAAAACAATTTGGCTCAGAAAAACCTGTTGGACCCTGGCCTAGTATATACTGTTTAAGAAACATTTAAGTACAATTAAATCCATCCTTTTTTCTAGACTTATACGCTGATTAGGGATTTTGAATTCTATAACCCAGTGTAATTGAAAAGCAACCACTAGGGCCATTCATTTGTATTTAATGGTGGATAGTTTGTGGAAGTATATGGAATGTTTATAAAGGGCAAGCAATGTAATACTAGCAAGTGTTCTTAGAAACCCAAAATTTCCAAGAAGATCAATGAGAATGTGTGAAGGACATTCTTAGGATGTTCTTCATTTTAACTTAATTTACACTTAAGTCTCTGCTGTGTGTATGATTTTATATTAGGGACTGACTTCATATCTGAAAATCAGTGAGTGTATCTTCCATTGCTTTTCCTAGTTTGACGGTTGTCTTGTTCTCAACCAGGTGTTAAAAACAATGTAATTAGTGTGCAGAGTTGGTTAATTGTGTTCCCTCTCACTTCCTTCCAATCTAATAGCAGTACCTTGAGGCCCATGTTGTCTCCACCCAACAGGCCCCCAGCTCATATTGGACTTAATTAATTCTGGAACACAAACAAGGGCTCTGTTCAGAGTAGCAAGCGGCTTAATTGAAAAGGGATGATCATTTGCATGTTTACCAGAAGTGTGGAAAACTAGGCAGAAAGACCAAATCGAAATAAATAGTACTTAATTAGAGAGTGCTAGAGGCACTGCTCCAAAATACAGTATACTATATATATATATATATATATATATATATATATATTTACATACACAGTACAGGCCAAAAGTTTGGACACACCTTCTCATTCAATGTGTTTCCTTTATTTTCATGACTATTAACATTGTAGATTCTCACTGAAGGCATCAAAACTATGAATGAACACATGTGGAATTATGTACTTAACAAAAAAGTGTGAAATAACTGAAAACATGTCTTATATTCTAGTTTCTTCAAAGTAGCCACCCTTTGCTCTGATTACTGCTTTGCACACTCTTGGCATTCTCTTGATGAGCTTCAAGAGGTAGTCACCTGAAATG
>JACXGI010002035.1:64759-80441 GCA_016801175.1 Esox masquinongy | reverse complement strand
GGTTCTGCTGCTACTAATGCAGATTGATCAATGGAAATAGGGAGAGATGACCAAAGGGGGGGGGGGGGGTGAATACATGAGGATGGCGTGAAGAAAGACGTGGCCGAATGAGAACTGGGGTGCGGCTTGATTCTGAAGGCCTCTTAGTCTTTCCAGTCCTTCTTGATGTTGAGGTTCCACTCCCAGGACAGGTGGTCGTGTTTATCGTCATCGGTGAACTTGGACTTGATGTTGTAGGTGCCGCGGGCCAGCATGCCTTTGGGGGCCTCCTCCAGAGGGGTCAGGAAGTCGTACTCGGTCGGCCTCGGCCCGTAGCTCCCCACCATGTAGTCTGACTTGTCAACTACAGAGACGACAGGGATGTTTTAGTTGCTGAGCGGGGAACACGACAACATACAGGGTGGTGTTCGTTAGGGTGTGCTTGCTGGTGCCTAATAAGGTGGGAGGAACTCCGAGTATTTGTAGTATTAGTGCACCTCGGAAGAAAGGTATCAAAAACAGGACTAAAATGGAAAACATGCCCGATGACTGTTTTGCTTTGATTTATGTTGCATTGGCCTTCTGATTTTTCAGTAAGCCGAACAAATGCATGAATCACCAATATAGCAATTGACGCAATAGGCTGTTTTCTGCCTTGACTTTAAAAACCTCTTTCAGGCCTGACTTCTATATCTCCTAGTAAATTTCCTTAGAGGGCTTTTCTGACACTTCAACCTCCATCATCTCTAGCACCGTACCAGAAACGGCACGTTTCGATCTAAAAGATAAGCTCCCCGTTACATCACAGCGTAGGATTAAATTTTTTTTTTTAAAATGGGGGGGATTTACAAAACCAGAAATACATTTCTAGCTAGACTGCGGGAGTGCCCTGGTGGTAAGAAACAGAATGTGCATCATTTTAAACATTGTTCAATATAGGGCAAAACCTATTCCATGGAGACAGAGATCTGGGGAGAGAACAGATGTTATGGACAGGAAGTAGCGAACGCACTCACTTTTCACTCCTTTCCTGTGTGTCTGTTGCACATACTTGAGCCCTGAGACGATCTCCTTGTTCACCTGCAGAGACAGAGGCAGGTTTAGTCACATGGAAAATAAAGTATAGTGCATGGCAAGCGCACCTGACAAAAAAGGCTATTTATAGATGTAGTGCACCACTGAAACCATCATGACATTTCAAAAATACAATACCTAGATGTAATATCTACACATTTTGTTGGATTGGATTTCCAATACAAAGTGCTGGATCACATTTAATGGGGAGCATCATTGAACTGCAAACTTCAGGTCTTCCGTTTAGTCTGCCTGGAGTACTGCAGAGATGGTTGTCCATATGGCAGGTTCTTTCATCTCTGCAGAGCAACTCTGAAGCTCTGTTAGAGTGGTTATTGTGTTCTTAGTCATCTCCCAGACAAAGGCCTTTTTTGCCTGGTTACTTAGCTTGGCCAGATGGCCAACTGGAGGAAGAGTCTTCCACAATGATGGAACCTACTATGCTCCTGGGAATCTACGCCTATACACAATTCTATATCTGAGGTCTACAAAGAGTTCATTGAACTGGGCCTGGCTTTTGCTGTGACATGCACGGTGATGTGTAGGACCTTAGATAGGCAGGTTTAGTCTTTGTATATAATGTCAAATCAATTTAATTTGCCAAAGATGGACTCCAATCAAGTTCTAGACATCGAGGTTGATGAGGATGCATCGGAGCTCACTTTAGGAGTGTCATTGCTAAGGATCTGAATATTTATGCTCATAAGATATTTCAGTTTTTCTATTTTCAATAAACTTGCATAGATTTCTTAAACCTGTTTTTGCTTGGTCATTATGGGGTTTTGTGTGTAAACTAATGGCAAGCAAATGTAGTTCATCAATTAAAAATGAACAAAATAATCAAATGTAGAGAAAGTCAAGGACTCTTAATACTAAGTCACTGTACTTCATGGACTGCACTGTATTATAATTTTTTATTTTGGGTTGGTATATGGCCCACTGCTCTTTCAGCAAAAACTCTCCTATCTTTCATTACCGTCTACTGTCAAGAAAGCATAATAATAATAATAATAATAATAATCATGTTTTTTATTTTTTCAAAACATTTATTTGTATTGTATTGCATTTAATAACTGAAAATGGTTTTAGTGCGATGGCAAATTAGTCTCAAAGGATAATTACTTTCATTTTTGTGCAGATTTAGAAAACTCAGAAATTATATCAAAATATACAGTTATAGACAACACGATTTGTAACCATCAAGACTTTCCACCATCACTAGTGTCAATCTAGGCTGAATATTGTGTGGCAGTTTGTGTGTGGAGATTATCCAACATATAAAGCTCTCACCTTAAAGCTGATCTTTATCCTGTACTCGACTCCCTCCTTCAGGACAAAGGACTGCTTCTTAAAGGCCTCCAGATCTCCTGTTGGGAGACAATGAGAAAAAAAAAATAAACAAAGGTTTCTGCAAATCACACACTGACACAACCACCCAACCCATTAACACTTTAGTAGTGCTGCTGTGTTTCAAGGCCCTGTGTGATGAGTGAGCAGGGGGCTTTTCAGCCACGGGGATTCCTGGTCAGCCCTGACACCTCAGTGGGGGTCATTATCTCAGCACAGCGGTGGCACAACTTCAGTAGCACACTTAATTAGCTTCAATAACACTTCCCACTTCAGTGGAGCAGACGAGAGTGGGAAAACTACAGAAGCCCCTTCGATATAACGGTCTGTTCGTCATTTGCCACCAGTTTTGCACACAATACATTCAGTCTCCAGCACGTTAATTCTGACATGCTATCGTTTAAACTCTTTTGGCAGCAGTACATACAGGAGCGCTTTTACTGGAACTGACCTGCTTTATTCAGGAATGACTCAGCTCTTTGTCTTCAGCAGTACCCAGTCACTTGCTCACATCCTCAGAGAGTCAGGTGGCGGTAGCAGGTTTTGAAACATGGGCTACCAGTGGACTGTTGTCATTTGGAAACCTACCATGTCTCCTGTGTTGTGTCGAGGGGGCTCAGTTCATGGACTCACCTTGCAGGTCTAGGGTCAGCGGGTTTGGGGCAGTCTCACACATCAGGGTCAACCGTGTCACCTGGACGTTGGGAACGTTGGGATCTGGAACCAGGAACAGTTAGATGTTACAGACAGAAGCCTTCGCCCTATGGAAATCATCCTACTGGAGGAAACGTACCCAACAGCTTCTGTACCACAGACACTACATCTCAAGTGGGGCGATGTGATTTTTTAATGTAATCAAACGTGTCTTTGAGGACTTATTAAAAGTATTAATACGGGGTCATCAATGTGGAAATAACCCTATGTTTGACATTTATCACTTCTGACATGTAGCACCACAAAATTAGCTTTCCACAAACAATAAGGTTTTTATAAACGGCATGCTTTCCTGAGTAGCACTTAAGAAAACCCATCATTTGACACAGTGTTATACCATCAATCTTTGCGCAAAAAGGCTTTTCCACTGGGTACATTTTAATAAAGACACTAAAATTATACCAATGTTTTCATCAGGCCTGTCTTATTTGTAAGGTCATTTTTCCACATTAAGTGGTCGGACAGGAACCTGGTTTATGGTACACGCAGACCAAGTAATTTTATTGGATGCAACATTTCAAAATGAGGACCGCATGTATTCCTCCAGCAACTACATGGTCCATAGGGAGAGCTGGAATCATTAGTTGGAAGGGCCCCAGCATTAAATAAACATCAGGTTATTCACAGACACCGTCCCTGGCTATCAGCTAGGCACATTATACACAGACAAAACCGACAGACACACACACACACACCGAGAAACCACACACACACACACACACACACACACACACACACCTGCGACAACAGCAGCAGCGCCAGCTCCTAGCAGAACCTCCTTGTACTTCCGAAGGCTCTCGTCGTCCTGGTCCAGCTCGTGGATCTCCTGCAGGGTCTTCTGGGCTGGGGGTTTGTAGTTGACGGACTCGCTCTGTTCGTTCTCCGCAGCAATGGCTGCCAGCTGCTCTGGAGTCACGTCGTCTTCAGCCATGTCTGCGGAGAGAGACAGACACACAGACAGGGTAGAGACGGAGAGGGGCGGGACAAAGGATGAGGAAGGGGGAGATTGAGAGACAGAGGGGAGGAGGAATGTTACAACCAAGAGGCAAAAATATGGTTCAGAACTTCAGGGTTCTTCAGATGAGGCTATAGTCTAAGTAAAACAGAATCTAACTAATTACTATCAAACCCTGCTATAATGACAACCAACAACATGCTAAGAGGTACAGCAGCCTGGTGGGGATGATTGAGTGTAGTAAGGGTTTTCATTTGACATTTTAGTCATCACTTATCCAGAGCAACATAGAGGAGAAATTAGGGTTAACTGTCTTGCTCAAGTACAGAACTAAAAACTTTCCACTGGCTCTGGGATTCAACTTAACGTTTCCATAACTGGTCAGCACTGCCAGATTGTGTTATAATATCGGGCGAGAATTTGAGCATCCTTACCCTACATCCCAACTTCAACCACTAACTAGGCTTCATCTCTATCCTAATTGGAACTTCTACCCTAAATCCTAAAATGCAAAAAATAGCATTTTCCCTTATGGGAACGGGCAAAATTGTGGGAATTGTTTGTCTTCACTGGGATAGTTAAACATAATCACACGACTTTTGGCCAGAGAAGCTGGGTTCCTCAGCATTAGAAGAACCCCATCAGGGGTCATTCTAAAAACAGATCTAACACGCCCTCCCTTTTACATCCACTGGTCTCCAGGGGCATCTTTAGACTGACTTCTCCAGACAAGCTTGGAGCATGCGGCTTTGAAACAATGAGTGATATTTTTGCAGGGCAGCACATAGATCTCAACAATCATTCCACCAAAAGGTCAAAAATCCCCCCAAAAATGTCTTCTAGTTTCATGAGGAATCCTCATCAGTGGTTTTTAAACACGCGTCTACAGGCAGAACCGGAGAAGACTCACAAGACCATAAAGCCCCCGTCTCACTGTGGCGGTCATCTAACCTCCAGCAGCTAACTCATCTCATGCAGCGTTTTGATGACCACCCACGGCTAGCGTCTCATCGAAGCACTAGTCGCCAGACGCCAGCTCTGAGCCAATCAGAAAAACAGGACAAGAAATCCCTAGTAAAAGTCAACGAGAGAATGGAGAAGAGGGTGTTCCTTGCACATGGGCAAAACAAACTGTACGCACAGCATACTCTGCTCAGATGTAGCCAGGGACAGGACAATCGCTATTCTGGACATCGCTATTCTGCTAATTGATCTAACGTCTGAGTGCAAACCAAGCGCCTATGTGCCCGAGCCTTTATCTTCCAGATTAAATTAACATGGGGGTACTCTGGGCAGAGTAAAAGTCAGTTGGTCGCACAGTTGTGGAAAAGCATTGTGAAACGCCGACCTAGACGGTTCTAAACTTTACAGAGTTTCTTTCAGGTACAGGCAGAACAACAGAATCCAAATTATTTTCGAAATATATTATCTGCAAAATAACTCGACTATCTCTCCATTTCCATCCCCTGAAATCATGCAGACTGGCAGTGATGCCATCTTACCAACAATGGGCGCTCTACTCTACATTTCTGACAGTTGGGCGGTGCATTTTTATTACAGTTTATTTTACACAAAGGCACATTGCGATGTCAGTGCATTTAATAAACTTTATGCATGCACCTTTCGAAAACAAAAGGTTTTGTACAACAACCCTGCTGTGCATTAGGAGAAGTCTTGTATTTACAACAAAAAACACAGGACAGGAAGACCAGACAAAACCTACAATAAAATCTTTAAAAAAAACATGGCATCCTCACTCAGGACTCATCATCATTGGAAAAATTGTTTTAACATATAGGAGTCACGACACAATTGGTGGGTGGCTCACAAACACAAGAAGACCAGTGGTAAGAAGGGGCCGACATTCCCAATCAGGCGGTCTTTCCCTCAGTAGCCTGGCCATGAATAGTCATGAATCCCAGGTCCATGTCCACTACTACTTTAGAGCCAGACCTCGGAATGGAGATTTGAGTCCTTTCAATTTTACACGGAGTGGTTATTTTCCACTTGATGCTGGTGATTTATCACACTGCAATGGGATTTGGCGGAGGGAAAGTATTTTAATGTTACAGTTGTGGCTGAAGAGTTAAAGGCACATCTGGATGCCCACTTAATTCAAGAGTTTAACACTCCAATAAATCAGACCGGTGTGGGACATTGATTCCTCTTCATTTGTAGGGAAAAAAAAGGGCTGAGGATTATTGACGCAGTTCATTTTGTTTTGGGAAACACACTGTGCACACTGGTTAGTTCATTGGGAATCTATCCCTCACAGAAGCCAGCTCATACTAGGACAGTGGACATGTGGGAATAAGATGTACTCCATGAAACAAGAGAAAGATGGGGCAGGAAGAGAGTGACATTGGATGGGAGATAGGGTTTAAATGTGTTTACGCGAGTAGACCCCAGGGCTTGAAGGAAACCCACTGCCAGCATAATAGATCATAATACATAGTACCATTAACTGAGTCCCAATTATTGGCCCCAAAAGAATTGCAAAAAAAATGTTGTTTATCAGATTGAACTTACATTCAAAATGAGATAATTTTGTATTATTACTATTATTTAAATAAAACGCGAAACACGGTCCAAGTTCGCACATCTGAATTCAGCCCTAAAATGAACCACCCGTCATCCTGTCTTGAAAAGAGCTTGGTACCGGCTAGTAAAAAAAACTTAATTTTTATTAAATGCATTCTGCCTTAGAGAAATAAACAAATGCACCCATCTTGCCCGTCTAGGCGATTTGTCAGTACGTTTACGTTTGCAATACTGTAGACCATTTCCGGAAAACACTAGTCTCCTTGACAACGGTGTGTAAACCAAACCTTATCTCTCTTGGCCTGATAGCAGTAAGAGATCTATCTAGGGACTAACATACTTCCAGCCTCCTGACCAGCATAGATAATTATTTGCAAAACGAATTTCACTCCTTATTTAACTGCTAGGAATTGAGCAATCCCAGAATATTCCTTTTTATGGGACAGAGTTGGGTTCGGCGCCAAGTCAGTTTCTGTAACATATAGCAACCAACATGGACACATGAGATAACGCAAATTCTGTGTGCGTGTGTGTGGAAGAGGTGAAAGGTTCATCAAAGCTAGTCATTTGACACTAAACATGCAGTGCCACTAAATCCAAAGATATTAATTCCTCTTCCACTCCCTTTCAGAATCCAAGTCTGGAAAATGAATTATACTATAATCCTATCGGCTACATAATTGACATTTAATCAAGACAGTTTTTGATAATTGCTAATAGCAACACGAAGTGGTAGATGCAATCACTGGACAAAGACATGGGCTTCCTTATGGCATCCACAGAAAGTTTCAGTTAACATGAATCACGGACACCTCCAGTTCATGTTTTATGGTGAGCTTGTGCAACTTGTTGATTCTCTACTAAGCTCAACACATTTTTGGTGAATTCCATTTTAATGGCTTCATTATTTTATAGGGGCCTTATTATACAATGATTTTGTGTTACGTAGGATGAAATAAAAACAAATCATCATTCTGACTTGTAAAGATTCATTTGTGTTTGTTTTGTGGAGACTTCTTTTGGACTGAAATCTACTGGATAACATGTCCATGTCTAGGAACCAGAGGGCTGTCTGATTCTAACTCTGCTTAGATTTGAAAGATATCTGTCAAGGATTCATTATTGAATAATGGTAATTCAACACCATCGGCCCGTAAACGACAACATTCTGGAAGCTCTTCTTAATGACCCAGGATGTTCCCTTGTACAGAACTCAGTGTCATCTGGCGTCTGGTTCGAAAGGCCAAGTAACCCCCGCCTAGTCTGTGAGGAATAGGTTGAATTTTTCTGGCAGACAGGACGTAATACTGTGGAAAGCATGGTAAATACATTTGTTCAAACTAGTTAACTGTACTCTGCACAGGTGCTGCCAAGCTGTCGTTCAGCACTAGGAAGCCAATTCCCCCCACATACTTTTTTGTCAATACAATGAACACTTTCAGATATGCAAATCAAAATTGAGACAAGCACATTAATATTTTCAGACAGCAATTACGACTTTAAGCATTAGCATGGACGACCGATATGTCGGGACCGATATGGCCTTTACCTGCCCATCAGCTAACAGCCCGGTATTGGTTTCCCCGATAGTCCCTATATTGCATATCCAAGTGCACTCTCTAGTGTTAATTGTAAAAACTGCTGTTATCAGCCTGCTGATTAGCCAGCAGGCTTAAGGCTAGCATAGTATCTACTCTCCTGATTAAGTCAACATTACTGTATTGAGAAATGGATGAGTTGCAAAAATTTAATTCCAAAATTTCCAGTTCCAAATATTAGTTTTGTTGTATTTACTAATAACATGCCATGGCGAGTAGCTAAGTAAATAGCTTGGCTATTGCTAAGTAGTTAAGTAAATAGCATGGCTAGTAGCTAAGTAAAAAACTAAACCACCTCTTTCAACGCAGTTTTAACAAGCTAGCTTAACTAGGTAGAAGGTATTAGGGAGCCTGCGCAATCCAGTGGATTTAGTAATTTTTAGTAGCCCGTAGTAGAGATATTCACAACAAAAATTTAGTTTTTTACTTAAACATCCATGTTTCAAAAAGGAGGTCTAAATCTAGATATCTACCTTTAATTGTCAAGTCCTGGTGTTCCCACGTGTCGGTTTGAATCACTCCTAAAACTCTCAACATTTCTCTCTCTGAGTGGAGTTGGAATTGTCATGTCTAAGGGATACATCTAATGATAACCACCGCCAGCTCACTGGCAACACGAGTCAGAAGCAAAAAAAATGGTGAAATAAAGGGAAACGTAGCTTGTAATATGGAAACAATAGGGGATGTCCCGTGTGATTTACATTATAGTGCTTGCTTTCGAGGTACAGCAGTTGATTTGCTAGAAAAACATCTCTGTTTACATGTGAAATCAAAGTGGCATACCAGGATCAAATGCTAATTTGATATTGCTGATTCCTTAATTAATAATATAGCTCCATTGCACATTCATAAAACACTGACTACAGCCAGCTAAGCAATATGGCTGAAATGTTCCTAGCCGCCCATGGCACCGCAATGCCACAGTCAACAGAAATCCTTATGCCATAACCTCCAATAAGGATGTGAAAACGTTTAAAATCGGGTACAACTCAATTACTCTGCACTTAACATTCAAGAGTTTAAAAAAAATAAATAAAACAGTTAGTGAAAAAATGTGGAAATGCTGAATTTTCTGAGGCAAAGGAGCATGACAGTAATGCATGCACACCTATAAAAGATGTTATAGCCATGACGACAGAGGACTATGCACAACATCAAAAATAAGTGTGCCATTGACTGCTTTTCAAAGAGTTTGGCTGCATGGCAGGAGTTGTGTTTTGATGTGAGACATTGCTATTATTGAATGCATTATTATGCTACGGGGTTAATGCCACCAAACCGGTGGTCTACTTCTGCACGTGGAATCAAGCCATACCAGATTCTCTATCTACACGCATTGCTCTTACGGATGGATCGTGCACTGCGTGTCAGAGTTTGCAAATTCTAAATATCTTGCAATAGAAACAATGAGGAAAATGAATCCCCAGTCAACCCATCTTTTTTAACAGTGATTCTTAATGTTTTATTGTTCCCTATTTCTCATATATGGCCTCTACATTTTGCATGTTTATGAAGCACACTAGAATTAAGGATAAATTCCAAAACAATACATAACTGCTATTTCAAGTTGTTTTAAAACAGATTTAAACACCTACATAAAAAAAAAAACACCAAAATAAATTATTCTGGAATATCTGATATAAAAACATACTATTCAAAGCGGTAATCGACAGATTAATTGATTATATAAATTGTCTTAGTTGCAGCCTATATTTAAAAAACATTAATGTTAACAATAAAACCACCTTACATTAAATGAATGGGTTTAACAGTAGCAGATTTCTGTATTGTAGATTAATTGGCATAAGCAATTGTTTACAAAATTTTGAAATGTTACATTTTGAAAAACCAAAAGCCATGAATTTTAGTCCATCCACCCCTGATTCAGCATATGAACTTTTCAATGTCATGACACTTCTTCTAGGAGCTACTGAATGTTCAGTTTAATCAAATTTGGTAATCTTAAAAAAAAAAAAAAAAAGCGCTGTGGGTTGTAGTCCATCCTCTTTATTATAGAACATGTAAAAATATTATAATGTAAAATAAAAAAGCTTTGGAAGGTGTGGATTGTAGTCCATCCTATCCTGATTCAAAAAGTTATTTCATAGTCATAGAACGTTTGACTCACGGCAACTGACAAGGGAATACCATGATAAATGTCCACGATAAAACTAACTTCCCCTCTATCAATATATTAAGATAGTATATCGACATTTACAAGTTGTGGCGGCTTTCTTATACCACAGCAATCAGCTGTAAAAAGCTTCTAATTTTACACTTAAAATAGCTAAGCAGACCACTGTCACAATTAACGTCGGATTAAATAGTTAAATCACGTCATGCACTTGAGATAATTCCCGAAAGAGAAACGGTAAACAAAGAAATGAAACATCTATTGTTGTCAGTAGGTAGCTTGAGTTGACACGGTTGCTAATGTTAGCATACTGCAAACGAATACTAATCAGTGTGATCATGCAGACTTTAGAGCGTGGCAAACAATTTAATTGAAATTGATAAACCACATCTATGAACAAAAGGTCCCTGTCAATCAAAATTAGCAGAGTCCTGGACGAAAAAGTAGCCAGTCATATAAGCCGTTAAAAAGCTACCACCACTGTAACGACGTCCACTAGCTAGCTATCCTGCTAACCTTCTCAGACCGGCTAGATATTTGGGCAGGTCACGAGGATCACTAGTCAGTACAGTACTTGGTTAATTCGCATGGATGTCAACTCCCTTAAGTAAACCAAGGAGACTGCAATTTAAAAATAATAAAGTATAAGTTCCACTGCCGAGCTAAACATTCATTAGACACCGGTTAATTTCCAGTGGCTAACTTAATACACTGACAGGTACCGCCGGTACTGCTGCAGGGTGGGACGTTTGCAGCTAGTTAGCAGACACCGTCCGTACAGTACTGTAAAGGCTAGCTACTGCTACAGCTAGCTAGCACAACTCAGCAAATTGCTAGCTATCAAGGTTGGTAGGAAATGACAATTAACCAAATACAAATTAAAACAAATTGACATGGACTTACTTGCTCATTATTTTACATGTTGTGAGAATAAAGTATCTACCGTTTTTAGCAGGTTTTTCCAGGAGCTTCTCAAAGAAGTGCTTCACTCGCTCTGCCCCGCGCAAGTATGGCGAAATGGGAACGGCGCCGCCCGCACTACCCGCTTCCGGGAACTATGCTGCGCACGCCCTATGCAGGTTGCGTGCAGTTTCTACCAAGGCGGAGCTAGTTCGTAGTCTTTGGCTTGTATTGACTCATATTTGGAACTTTACAAGACCATTTCAACTTTAATCTGGGACATGAATAGGCAACTAGTAATGTTTATCTGGTTAATATGGTAAACAAATGTAAATGACAGAACGTTAATATTTAAAGTATGGTACAACAGGAATCATACACATTACTTCAGCCTGATCTAGTGCATGTTTTATATACTGATTTCATAACTGCAATGGGAACTACTTGATATTCAGAAAGACATTTAGGGTACACTTGTTTACAGGTTCACTAGGTTTAATCAACATGCATCTTGCACAATTCCTGGAAAATGTGTATGCTAAGAAAAAACAGAACCTTATAGAACATTTGGATTAAAACATTGTTCTTGTGCTTCAAGAATCAAAATAGAGTATAATCTAATTTGATATGGTTTAGTCCATAACTTAGTGTATTAAAACATTGTTTTACAAAGCAAACCACAGAAATCAACTTGAACCCATTTGTTTGTTTTTGTAGGTTTATTCCAACTATGCACAAGGAAAGGGGGAGGCAGAGGGTAACTAAAAAAACTCCCCCTCAAACCTACAATCATCCCAAAAAATAAAATGGTACAAAAAGTTCATAATATTAAAAAGGGAGAAAAGCAAGATCCATTCATACATTAAAATTACACCAAAGTACACAGTAAGTGTAAAACATCAGGTCCATTGTTCAAACAAGTCCATTATTTATCCAGCTTCAGATCTGACAGGTTGAAATAAAGGGTGGGGCTGAGGTGAGGTATTCAAATAAGTGCATCTGGGAGTCCTAACTGGTCTCCATCTGAAATAAAGAAACAAAAACAAATTGGTTCATATTCACATCAGGAATCTGACCATCAAGACCCTTCTCCTGTATTGTCATGCATTTACCTTGGCATTGTAAGCATCCAGTTGGGCATCAAGCTCTTCAGCAGACAACTGCTGCTGTTTGCTCCCACCACCACGTCCACCTCTCCCCCTGCCCCCGGAACCACCGCCACCCCGTCTGTCTCCACCTCGCCGCCTTTCTGAGAAATTTGGCCTCCCAATTCTGTCTCTGTTGAACCCGCCACCACTTGCTCCTCTGTTTGAACTACAAACACATTCAAAGACCAGCAATGATTAACCTCGGGCGTTCACAATAATTTTAAAAGGGTCACAGCAAAATGTATAGACTGCCTGTTGAATGTCACACCTTTGGGAAGTTTGTCGTCGCTGGGTATCGATTTGTGACGTGACATGCTGGATGCTCATCGCACGGCCTGCGATTAAAGACGAAAATAAGATTAGGTAATTTGTTCAGAATTAATGAACTACTACACAGCGGCCAATAATGCACTAACACTGACCGTCAAGCGGGACATTGTTGTACTGCTTCATGGCTTTCAGTGCATCAGCCCTCCTCTCAAAATGGACATCAGCAGTTCCTTGGCTGCGTCCAGACCTGTCATAATGCACAGCCGCTTTCTTCAAAGTACCAAACTCCGCAAACAACTCCTGAACACAAAAATATAACAATAAGACATGGCCAGCACAACTTGTGATTAAAGTTGTGTTTAAAGGGTATAGAATCATCAGTTGACATTCTAAAGTACCTGTATGTCTGCATCGGAGACACCAAAGTCCAGGTTTGAGACCAGCAGCTTGCCTCCTGTCTCCACGCCGCCAGCTCCGCCACCCACTCCTCCTCCGGCAGCATTACCACCAAAGCCACCATCAAACATGTCGTGTTGCCATTTGTCCGGCAACTCTCTGGGCTGTAAAGGGACAATGACAAAATGCAGCTGCTGACTTCCAGTTCCCCTGATCCTGCCCATCAAAGACTGAGCACATTTGAATCAGTTGTTTAGGCAGGCAGAGGAACCTTACTTCACCACTACCATAAAACAGTGCATCTACTGTGGGTTAACATTTGTATTTTTAATTTATAAAAACAAGTTGTATACTAAAATTGACAAAATCAAAACACTAGAGGATGGATGGCAGGACTGTAAACTCAAAATGGGTCCTGCATGTAGGCCTTTGTGTCCTAAAAACTGACTTGAGCTCGATGGCAAGGACAGCATCCAGATTCTGCTTCAGCTTCTCCCAAGTGTAAAAGTCCATCCAAAGAAAATTCCTTCCATCAAAGTGTGAGGAGTCCGGAGTTCCACACGCTCCCTCAACCCGCCACTCAAAGTTCAATAAAGTTCTTTGTGCTTTGCAGTCTGGGTAAAACATGAAACAAAGAAAGAACAATGTGGCACAGAAATGGTGGCCCAGTTGACTGAGCATCCATTTTGAGTGTCGCCATTTTGTTAGCTTCCCGTTGTATGACCAGTCCAACTCCTGTCGCTTTGTTGGTAGCCAACTAATTTGAAGAGGGAAAAATTGAGACTCCTAATACAGAAGTACCAAGGTAATACTCGACAAAATCAAATAAGAACCCGTGGACTATACAATAAAAAAAACACGGTATTGCAGACCGACGGCGAATTTGGGCCGTTAGCTTCGCTTCTACACAAACAAGTGTTAGGTAGGTAACTTACGATCAGCATGGTCCACGGTGTATGACTGTACGACCAACACGTTACCTAATATAACTTAGTCCCAGAAACACGGGACACGATAAATAACCTTTAAAACAGACGACCAGCAACTGCTTCAGCTGCCGGGGATATGCAGTGTAGGCCACGGGGCCCACACACGTCGTTGCACGCCACTACGGAACAGGCGTTTTTGAACAGTGGGTTCTTCTTAGGGTTGTTCCCCATGGTGCACTTCCCATTAATAATTCCATATCCATCAGCAACTTTGTGCACTACCTGGTATGTGTCGCAGCACATTTTAAACAAGCTCAGCCAATTTTGCTATGTAACAACAACCGTCGTCGTTGAAGCCTCTGCCATTTCTCCTTTTCCTGTGATCCTCCGTGTTCCTACCCTGCTGTATGGCGTGGGTCTGCTGCCACTTCTGTCTCCGCTGAAGTTCTGTCGACTCCTCATGGGCCCCGATCCTCCGGTCCGGCTTCCAGAGCCATTTCCACCGGGTCGGCCTCCACTTCCACCTCGACCAGATGTTGCTCGACCGCGGCCTCCTCGGCCACCACCACCACCTTTTTTAGTTTGCTTAATTATGTCGTCCAAAGACATATCCATCTTATCAGCCATAGCGGCACTTATTGTTACAGTAAAACTTAAGAAAATTTACTTTCCGAATGTCGTTTATGTATCTAGCAAAAATCTAGCGGTTTTCCACGGTCCTGTAAAATGTCGATTCGATGAAGAAATCGAATGACGTTGGTGGGGTTATATACTCGTAGGAAATGACGTTAGTGGGTACTTTACTATTTCCGTTCGTCACGACCGCCTCAGAAACAACGCTTTACCACGGCCTCTCGTGGTATGTGTGTGTCAACATCCAGACTTTTTCCAACAAATATTAATAGTGAAACGATTACAATAAGGTATGACACATTGGTGTAGATGCAACATTATATTGAAACAAGACACATATAGCTCTATTGGTATTGTTCGGACCAGAAGATAAACATTTTTTAAACTGGAAAGTCAACATGGATGGGAGAGAATAGGTTCTGAGGGTCATTTATGAGAATTCCTCATAATTTAGTAAAATACCTTCTGCATCAACAAGTTAACTCACCAGATTTGTTTTTATACATGAAGTCCCACTAGTCCGTATACTATAACATTTGTCTGGGGAACAAAATGTCTTTATAAAGTAATGACGAAGAAAAGGTAATCTGCCTATGAAATACAGGGAGTTTCACCGGAATTTTGTCAATATTATTGCAACATAAAGCGAAGGCCACCAAAAAGAAAAGAAGATGATGATGAGGAGGATCAATACAGTTCCCGATACAAATGGGTAATATTAGAATGTTTCCAATTAATCTTGTTATTTAGGGTAGACAAGTCCAGCTTTTATGCCTCAAGGTGGTAGTATTGCACATCTATTGAGTGCAGTGCGTAAGCTTTTAACTTCCACAAGGAAGGGGGCAATGTTTTTCAAAACTAAGTTCAGGACACAATTATTCATTCAAAGAAGGTAATGTGTGGAAACTCCATTAGCGTTCTGCTAGTAGCACTAAATCAGATTTTTATCTTTCAAAATAAAAGCCAGCATTGAAATGCATGGTAATGTGTACAATTCCTTATAACGATTGAATATATATATATATATATATATATATATATATATATATATATATATATATATA
>JACXGI010002035.1:21758-64659 GCA_016801175.1 Esox masquinongy | reverse complement strand
ATATAAAGTATCATTTCATGGGGGAAATTAGAGGGTATAGCCAGCTGCACTTTCTTAGCCACCCACTACATTGGCTCCAGTTCAATACACTGTAAGCCAAATATGGTAATTCAAATTGCCTTATAACAAAAAAACTAGACGTGAAGTGGAACATGGTTTTCAAGAATTACTCACTAGGGTATAAAGAATCCATATAGAGTGTCAATTCCTAGGATAAAAAACATTAAGATTAAGTCTTACCATTTGAATCCCAGGAAAAGTAGGCCTAGATGTAGCCATGGCCTGCAACTCCAAAAACGAAGTGCCTTTGATCACTTTGGCCAAAACTGGCATTCCATAATTATCACTAAGATAGACTTTATCTCTGAACCAGAAGCACAGCTCATGGGGCAGGAAGGCCATGGATATCTCCCTTCTGTAAATCACCCCAAGGTCCCATGCTTGGCTTTCATACTCCAATGCCAGCATGTCTTGATTTCATTGGTCATTTTTCCCATCGATGCGATGTGGAAAGTCAAGTACAAAAACCTAAATAAAATTCACATTGCAGGATTTAGCCATTTGCAAAACAGATCTTGGATATTATGCAGTTCACTTGTGTTTTATCAACTACTAATTGCTATTAGGACTTACCCGAGTCCGCCTCATCATAGCAGCAAGTAGGATTTATTTAAACTCTTCCCCAGCCTGAGCGATGGATGAGCTGGCTTCAAGGTTGTTACCAGGAGCTAAAAGACATACTATGTCTGGGACCAAGCCTGTGGGTAACTTTAACCTGTGAACATCTGCCATCAGCTGTGAACCTCTTTCTCCAGGAGTGGATGTGAAGCCAAAAGCAAGAGAAGGATGACCAGGGGAACCAGGTCTATTTGGTATGGCAACAATGTCATCCACAAAGGCACGGAGATGAGAATCACCAACAACCAGGACAAACTAAGTAAACAAAGGACATCATATTTACACATATATCCCAATATTAGCAGGAATTTGTTTTGTACTCAAAGTATGTCCACATAATTAAATGTGTGCATGTTAAATTCCACCTGGGGACTGTTGATATAGGCAACATGTGAAATAAAATGAATTTATGTTGACTATGTTGTGCATATGAAATTCTGCAAATTAAACCAGTTCCTCACCTTCCGACCTGAGATGATTTCACTTCGTTTTGGCAAACAAAGTTTATGGCGTTTAGGAAAGGGATAGTGTAAGATGATAGTGGCCAATGGTTCACTGCATGGCGGAATCCAAACTGGTAAATAGATCTTGTCATAACTGCAAGAGAAAATGAAATTAATTAACATAATTTCAGGAAACACAGAACGACAACAATACTAAAACATATGTTCTGTGATATATATGTTTCATGTTGGTAGCATTTACAGTGTGTCTCAATTTCTTCGGCCTACAGACGGGTTAGATTGCAGGTTTAAATGAATGCCAGTCATGGACAGTTCTGGCCTGCGACAACAGATTAAAATGTCCACAGTCAAAACGATAAAAACGGCCATTGAAACAGATTTTTCTCTTTGTCTTAATAAAATAATATTTATTCATATATTGAAAGCAGCAATGAGCACAACTGGTGGGAACACACATATCTGAAAATGAACAAAAATGAACTGCACAACAGCACAGATTAATATATTAGTTAGAAATGTTCCTAAATCTGTTTTATAAGCAAACTGAGGCCTATATAAATCCACTATTTTCTCTACATTTCAAGAAGTCTGATTTCTCCATTGACTGTCTCAAATTTTAATTGACCCCAACCCAACTCATGTAGGCCTATTAAATTAACAACATACACAAACAGTAGCCTAAAATTAAATGTACCATATTGCATACCTGATCAAGCAAGCATCCGTTCTCCTAAAGTCACTGAAGAGATTAAGTTGTGGGTTGATTCCACAAACAAAATGTAACCAAGGTGTCCAAGCAAGGAGTCCCAGCAGTCTTCTGTAAATGTCCATTGTCTCATTTATAGTTGAGGTGACCCATCCTTTTTTTCCAGGCCTATCAAATGAAATATTTCTGCATGCTATCTGGCAATTGAAAGGGATCTTATGTTAAGAGGAGGAGCACAAGATAATTCCATAATCCTGTAATGAAGTATAAACCATGTTTATCCTTCTTTTTGACATGCTTAGGACTAAGAAAGCGCATTAAAAAACAGTCATAAAGCCGAATTAAGTATTCACCTGTGTCTTACAAAATTTAAATGAAGAAAACTTGGCTATATAATGTACATGATGTATTGCATTTCCTAAAGAGGACCTATTTTAGGAGAATGTAAATGAAATGATAAGGAAATAGACAAATTCAAATAAGACCTACTTGCCTATAGTGCGTCTTTTAATCCAAAACTCATGTCCTAGAGAATAAATTAAAATTTTGACTTATCGGTTGCCTGTAGCATTTGTAAGGTTTCTTGCAGGGGCGTTGTTAGGCCTGGGCGACCGGGGCTATAGCCGCGGATCTTTTATGAATACCCCCTGATGTCAAATATTTTTTATTTCTTTTTACAAAAAATAATAATAAAAAAATAACCCCTGATCTATTAATCTGTAATTTCGATCATACATTAAAGCCTTCAAAAAATAATATGATATCGTTTATTAAAAAACGAAAATGTTTTGGGTCCTCTGTGAGTCATTCAAGCAGCAGATCTACTTTGCACTATTTGGCACGTGCGCAGATTGTGGGAGCCGGGGGAGAGAAAGAGCGAGCGCACTCGTTACTGGGCTTGTTGGCATCTGAATCTGGCGGATATGGACATACGATAATATTTCGAATCATTATTCTAAAAGAGCAAAATAAGAAGTGCAGCTAAAGAGTTGTAGTCTGATTGACAATGAATAAGTGTAGGCAGCTAGTATGTACACTTCGATTTTCGTCGGTGGGAGGTTGAGACCCGAATGTATTGTGATTCTAGCAACGCCTCTGGTTTGTTTGATTAACGGACGTTGGGCTTATTTACATGTATAAAGGCAGCGCCTCAGGTTTATCCCCGTTAAATACAAATTGCTATTATCACACGTCAGTATTTACATTGAAGCAGATCACTTCAGTATGAACTCTATTCAGTTGTAAATAACAAATAATCGGGTACTCAAGACATCCGTTACCGAAATGGAAGAATGTATGAAGTGTTCATTGTGGCGAAGAGTAGGGTGGTGGGCTTGTAGGTCGGCTGGGAAACACTTGAATACACTGTCTTTATATTATGGCCTAAGCATATTATAGGCATACAAAATTAAAAAGAAGGCTATTAGAGTATCCTCTACCTTGAAACGGTAGGGAACCCCTATAAGGTCTAAATGGAAAAATTGTAAAATTTGTAAAATTTTAACGAAATTGTAAAATTTTAACGAAAATGTTATACTTATTACTCGAAGAACCATGTGCCCAATATACCCACTTAAAAATCCAGCCAAAAAAGTTATTAAAAATGGTTCTGTAAGGAACCATTTAATCACAGGTTATTTCAATAACTTACTGGGGTTCCACCACAGTTTCAAAGAAGCCCTAAAGGACCTTTTCTTTTGAGAGTGTATAGACCAATGGCCACCATATTTTAAAAGTATTATTTCTTTATTTTCTTTCTTGTTTATTTTTCTTGCTCTAGATAACTATAGGCCTACCTGGGAACGTTCTCACATCAGACTGGGTAGGGCAGCCATTAACAATATTCCAATGTCTTGTGAACGTGAAATGTATATTTTATGACTGAAAATGGAAACAATGGGACTTAATAATTTGAAAATGGGACCTATGTAACACATTGGATTGAAAAGCATGTACAACTTGAAGTATCTGTCCTACAGTTTATCATGATATTGGTTTCATTTGGTAAAGTAAAATAATAAATTAGCATACCTGTTCAGTCAAGAAACACGATTATGCATCTACTGATGCTGATGTCGGATTGCTCCTATCACAATAACAGATTTCATACCTTTTTTGTTTGTTTCTTTTCCATGTTCATTTTGTAAAGCATCTTTGGGTCCTTGAAAAGTGCTATATAAATAAAATGCATTATTATTATTATTATTATTATTATTGAATCTTCAGGTTACTTGGTCTAATAGGTGGGGAGGATCAGTACTGCGTACCTTCCTTATTGCCCATTGGGATTGCTATTAATAATAATGCATGCAATGACGTTATTGTTAGTAGTATTGTATACATGATCATGTGACGGCAGTGAGGAGCCATTGAGGAGCAGAACCCAATTGCTGTGCATAGTTTTCCAATAAATGGTTTAGCTAATATGTGCCATTTTCTGTGTACCATAGTAAACTGAAAATAGCTTAAACTTAGTGCATTTGTAGTTCCTTAGGATATTTGCGGGCAGTTCAACCAAATTCCTGTTCCAACTTCAAGCTGGAATTAACATGGTTTTGCAAACAGGCAGTTGAATTGGACCAAATAAAGATGATTGTATGCCTATAAAAACTTTATTATGAGAATGAGTAATTCTCGAATGCCATGCTCAACCTCACAACATCTAGTTGTTTTGTTATGAGGCACTTTGCATAGGCCAAATTCAGGTATAGAGTCTTGCACTGGAGCCAATGGAGTGGGTGGCTAAGAAAGTGCTGCTAGCTATACCCTGTATTTCCCCCATAAATTGACACTGTATATGGATTCTTTATACCCTAGTGAGTAATTATCGAATGCCATGTTCCACCTCACAACATCTAGTTTTTTTAAGGCAATTTGCATAGGCCAAATTCAGGTATAGTTTTGCACTGGGACCAATGGAGTGCGTGGCTAAGAAAGTGCTGTTAGCTATACCCAGTATTTTCCCCCATGAATTGGCACTCTTTATGGATTCTTTATACCCTAGTGTGTAATTCCCGAATGCCATGTTCCACCTCACAACGTCTAGTTTTTTTATTATAAGGCAGGAGTGTCCAAACAGTTCCACGGAGGGCCGAGTGTCTGTGGGGTTTTGGTTTTTCCTATAAACTGGTTCCCAGTTCACACCTAAACAACCTGGTGAGGGTAGAAACTAACCAATTAGTAACCTAATTAGTCAATCAAGAACAAGGTGAGAGCGAAAACCTGCACACTCCTGTTATAAGGCAATTTGCATAGACCAAATTGGGGTACAGAGTCTTGCAAATTTGATGTTTGTTGTTTAAATTATTTTATTTTAAACCTATATAATTCTTCTATTATTTCCTCTTTGCATTCATTAGAAAACTTGATAAAAATGCCCTATCTTTACACTTTACCATCTTTAGAACGAATTATACACTGTGCAATATATTGACATAGGCGCTTTTATTCTGAAGGTTTCCTCATTACAATAAGATTATGACGTAATCGTTAGTGCTGCTGGCAGAATACTAGTGGAAACTCCAAGGAAATGTTTTTTATCTTCTTAATTTGAAAATCCAAGGTAGGATACATTTTCTACGTTAACGTTCTTTGCTAGTAGTTCAAATGTCAAAATTTAATTAACATGTAAACCCGCTGTTTACATTACTTAGACGAGCTAAAACGAATAAATGTGGATTGCTTGCAAGACAGCTGCCTGGTTTACAGTAGCTTGCTAGCTGTAAGCTACAGTTCTTGTAAACATGGCTAAACTACATTGAACCAGAGCATTTTAACATTCAATCAACTTGTGTCCATCAGGTACAGGGAAGATGAAGGTGAAAATCAAGCAGTGGAACGGAGTAGCATCCTGGCTGTGGGTGGCCAATGATGAAAACTGTGGGATCTGTAGAATGTCTTTCAACGGTTGCTGCCCAGACTGTGAGTGTGCAATGCTGCTTGCTGTTACTACGTAAAACCTGCCATATAGACAGTAATACAGTTTTATTGGTAGATACAGAACGTAATTTTAATATATCGCCGTTTTGTGGCTTCAGGAATTCAGGTATTTGATTTCTCAAACAATGATAAACTTCCTAAAAGGAATACTCTTTTGTATATTGTACACAATTTTACTACACAGCTAGCTAGTATTCTTTGGCTAAATCTAGGTGGTTAGACGTTAATGCCTGAGCATTAACGTCTTTCTTTGTACAAGCCGGAATTAAATGATATTCAAATGTACCGTACAGGTTGTCCATGCGGTGTCTTTTAGTTTGTATGCAGTGAAACTATGTCGGCGTTAGGAGAAAAGTGCAGGGCTATGTTTTTCCGCCTTGTTGTCCAGTGCGGGTGATCTTGTGCCCGCTGCAGCCGCTTTTTGTTTTTATCTGAAGTGGATGTGGATCCTGGTGTGGTCATCTGCTGCTGTAGCCCACCAGTGACAAGGACCAACCTTGTGCTTTCTGAGATGCCGTCTGGCACACCGTTGTTGTACTACACCCTTTATTTCCCTTTTCATGGCCCATCTCTTAGCTTGCATAATGTTTCTTTTTCTTCAAAGATAAAGTATATTTTACTGTAGAGAAATATTGTTATGCAGAAAGAGCAACAGTCCATGAAGTAGCAGTGCATGGTCCCTGGAGGCAGCAGCGTAGACCTCTAGATAGATCACCCTGGGACATATTGTGTGATTCTTGCAACTGTACTTTCACCAATGAGCTGTTATTGACCATGGAATTGCCACTGACTGTATGTTTTTTTGTTTGCCATACAGTCTTTGTAAACCTAGGAACTGGCAGTCATTGCTGTGGGTGGTGGCTGTTTTTGAGATAGTAATGAAAAGTATAAACTGTCACACTCCCAAAAAGTCTGTAGAGGTGCTAACCATTGGGCAACAGAAGTCCGTGAGGACTGTGCAACTTTGTTTCTTTCTATCTGCACTTCTGAGATACTGAAACCGCTGCTCGCCGCACTGAAGTCACTTGGGTCACTAGTTTTTGCCCACTCTGTCATTCAAGTCAACAGTAACCGAATGTTGTGATCTCCATCTGCCTGCTTTATATAGCAAGGCCATGTGACCTATAGGAGCGACCTAATAAACTGTAAACCTTGTGTGAAAAGAAAAACCTATGCAGACCAACACATTTAAAGTGGTTTGTAAGCCGAACGTCCCTGGACAGCAGACGACAGGGATTCATTCAAATAAATCTTCGAATGGAGAATGTGCGTCTCACACTGGGATTCTGAAAGGGCCCAAAGGGAGACATTCCAATAATAACATGTCCACTCTTCTCCAGGTAAGGTTCCCGGAGATGACTGCCCATTGGTCTGGGGCCAGTGCTCTCACTGCTTCCACATGCACTGCATCCTCAAGTGGCTTAACTCCCAGCAGGTGCAGCAGCAGTGTCCGATGTGTCGGCAGGAGTGGAAGTTCAAAGAATGAGCTCACCTGGAATGCAACGCTTGGATGCCTTTCAAAGACAGACTATTTCACCAGATTATAATGTTCCTGGAACACGTGTACATAATGCTTGTTGTTTTTTTTTTTTGTACATTTCCCCTTTGTTTCTCAGATCAGTCTGAGGTCATAGTTTGTATTCTGTGGAGGGGTTTCATCAGCGAAAATGAATGTGAATAAATGTATGATTTAATCTTGAACCGCAGCTGATATGGTTTGATTTTCTGTAGCTTTGGATTTGCTCAGACCTTTCCCAAATTCTAGTTGTTGGAATCCATCGGAGACCGGTGCCGAGCCAAGACTGTGGGCATTGTGCATGGCATGGGTAATCACCTCCCGCAGAGAGCTTGTCCAATTAAAAGGCATTAACTTGATCTCAGCGGCTAACATTTTCGGAAAGCCTACCTAGAATCTTTCCTTACTTTAATGTTACAATATTTTTCTCAGTCCAACACTGATCCAAGGTTGGTTACGGTCGTTTAAAATTAAAAGTATGAAGAATACCTTTGCCTTCCCCCCAAATAGTGTTGTCAAGTTTTAAATGTGTTGTTCATAGCAGTAGTTAAGAAAATACAAATTGATCCCCAGTTTTAATTTTTTATGAAACAACTTCAATTAAAAAAGTTATAAAAATGACATTATTTACAAAAGCTATGAAAGCACAATTGATGACATGCTGTATTGTAAAAGTGATTGTAAACACAGTTAGCCAATCCTGTGGTGATTGTAAAAGTATATGTATAAAGCATTTGACTCCAAACACAGTGCCACATTTCAATCAAATAAGCAAGGAATCTGTTTCAAATGGAAAAGTTGTATGCCATTTTTTTTTTTTTACCAGAACATGGGGAAAACAAAAGGAAAACGTGGGACAGATTCAGACTCACACAGCAGCAGCTCAGACTGCTGGACCAGCCCAGGCCACATGAGAACAAAAACTATAAACACTTCGAGTATGTAGCTGTGTGCCTTCTTTCAGAATGGCCCAGATAGATCCACATTTCACAGCTAGAAAGCTCTTGAAGAAAAACAGATTACCTTGTTATTTTCTGTAATTATTTTCAATGCGGCATTCACTTATGTATATACAGTACCAGTCAAAAGTGTGGACATATACATACAGTAAATAAACAGCACAAGCATAAATAAACAGCACAACAGTGATGTCTGTAGTGTGCTGTTTGTCAGGGACTAGCCCATTGTGGCAATTGTCCACTCTCCAAGGCAACCAGCTACTGTGGTTGGTTGTCTTCCACCAGACCAAATAGATGTGTCCAGAACCTTCAACAAGGCCTGGGGCACATGATCGATGTTCAACTGATCTGTCCCAGTTAATGCCGAGGAGTAACCGAGAGGCCCTAGGCGTGGATTGAAATTCAGTAGAATTTTAGAGTTAGACACTTTGATAAGCTCAGTCATCCTCTACCCCAAGCAGCGCCAGAAGCTCCCGAAACTCTGTGCACTCCGGGTCGATGAGATCGGCAGGTGTCTCCCCGCAGTCGTTCTTCGCCTGGGGGTCGGCTCCAATAGAAAGCAAGTACCTGGTGGTATCAGCAGAAAATAGACTTCAGTTATTAAAATATCCAATGGTACTGTCTGGAGTTGGAGTGTGCTGCCCTGAGGTAATTAAATGTGAGTCTTCAGAGAGTGAGAGGAACGTTTGAGACCGTAAAGTTAGCTTATAACCACAGTGTATGAGGACTACTCAAATCAGCAGATGCGTGTTGGTTTTCATTGTAAGTGCCTGACACTTAACTGGCAGTGTGGGAGGTGTCCTAGTGACCCAATATGCCCACCTGTCCTGAACATTGTTGCCAGATCGGGTGGTTTCCAGATCAACTGGGCTATTTTTAATGCCAGTATGGGGCATAAATGGGCTTGGGTGGTTCGATTTACAGATAGGATTGTAAAGTAAAAATCACGTTTCGGTAGTTTTTTTTGTTGAGTCCGCAGGTGATTTGTCAGTATACTGGCAATGAAATCTGGCAACCCCGGTCCAGAAGTGCATTGAGTTCCTCAACTGCCGGGATGCAGCATTGACAAAGTATGGTCGACTACATATTCAAAAATGTATGAATACATTGCCTGTAAGGCCGGTGGTAGCCCACTGACTAGTTCAACGTGTGTGGACATAAAAATTAAGCTAGCAACTGTGGATGAGTGATTAGGCTAGATGAGTAGTTACGCTGGGTGAACCAACTCACTTGGCAATATCCGGGAAGCTGTCGCTGACGGCCATGTGGAGGGGTGTCCAGCCTTCCTCGTCTCTCTGGTGAATATCGGCTCCGTACTTCACCAGCAGCTTCACACACTCCAGGTTCCCAGAGAGTACTGCCTCATGGATGGCTGCCATGCCTGCAGAGCCATCAATGGGGAAATGGCATTTGTATTGGTGCATTGAAGGGACTTGGAAGGAAAGTCATCTATAACCACCGTGAGGCATTAGCTCAACCTGATGCATTAGTTTGTGGTACAGACTCATGTCTTTAAAAAAGTATCTTAAACTGCATACTATTAAGCAGAAAGTTGAAATCTACTCAGAACATGGAGACACAGCCTCATTGGCAAACATAAGATAATTTATGATACCAGCTCCTCAAATAATGAACATGGATTAATTTGTTCAGTTTTTATGATCACTCACCAGACTGGTAGATGGTGTCCAGTTCGACCCTCCTTTTTCTGATGAATAGACTGACCCTGTCTAGCTCACCCTGTCGGACATAGTCCTGGAACACGATGTCATTGGGAAAGTGAACGTTGCGGATTGGCTTGATCTGTGAGGAGGCGCGGGCACAAGAAGAGATGGATTCTTTGGGGCTGTAAGCCTTGATTCCCATAGACTGGGAGACAGAGTATTGGCTGTACTTCATCTTTAAGAAAGGCAGATTTCTTGCTCAGTGAGAACGTGCTCAATTAGATAAACCAAAGTAACGAGGCTTCAGGATTTATCTTCTAATGATATATTATTTTTGCCTCTCAGTAAAACAAGAATTGAGATCTAGATCCTTTAAAATAAATGTAAAAAGTACTTCCTCTTATCAACGGCTCTCTTGCTGTGCAGTGTCCTGTGTATTTCAGATGGTGGAGCCTGTCGTTTTGAAATCCATGGCCTGCGTGAGGACCTCTATATACTAGTTTCAGGGCTATTTTAGGTTCGGTCACCTCACAGATCAACTTCTAGAATTGGAAGATGAGTGACTCTAGGAGGCGTGTCCCTTCTCTTACAATTCTGTCACAACCCATGACCGCTTGCTCACATCTCCAGCCATGACCGGAGCAGTAACTTGTTTTCACCCGTATTATGACTCAATTGGCACAGATTCTTTAATGAATCAAATTTCTAACTAAGGGCCCTTGTATCATCCTAGTGCCTTCAGAACCCTTCATTTTCTCCGCATTTTGTCATATGGATTTTAATTGTAATTTCTCACACTACACACAATACCCCATAATGACAATAAAAAAACTGTCCCATTTTATTGAAAATGCAAAACAGACATCTACAGAAGTATTCAGACCCCTTGCCATGACTTTCCAAATTGAGCTCAGATGCATACGGTTTCCTTTGATCATCCTTGAGATTTCACTAGGACCTGATTGGAGTCCTAGTGACAGGTGTGATTAGACATCATTTAGAAAATCAAACATGTCTACGGCCTTATTCTTCACAGTGGATATCAGAGCAAAAACAAAGCTAGTTTGAAACCACCAAGACTCATCTTCCTAGAGCTGGCTGTCCAGTCAATGAATGGCCTTGGTTAGGGAGACAACCATGAACAATGGCCACTAACAGAGCTTCAACACTTCTCTGTAGAGATAGTTGACCTTCTGGCAGGTTCTCCCATCTCTGCAGCACTCCATCCATTAGACATTTATGGTAGCAGCTTTGTTAAAGGCATGTTGATTGTAGTTTGCCAAACAGCAATGAAAGGACCCTGAAAGCAAGTAGTGTGGCCGTTGATCTGAGATAAATCTTTTAGGACTGAATGTCAAGCGCCATGTCTGGTAAAAACAAGATACTGTTCATCCCCTGGTTAATACTATCCCTGCATTGAAGCATGGTGGTAGGAGCGTCAAGATATGGGGATGCTTCTCAGGAGCAGGGACTGGGGTCAGGATTGAGGGAAAGATGAACCGAGCAAAATACACAAGTGGCTCTAGATTATCCTGACATAGCTCACACTGACAAGGTTGGGTTGAAGATTCAGCTCAACACAACCTAAAGCACACAGCCAATACAATAACATTTTTCAATAAACTGACATGCCTAAAAACGAGTTTTCACATTATCCTTTTGTATTGCAGGGTTCGTCAGCTCTGGCCCTCAAAGCCAGTTCCGCTCCATTTCCATCTCTAATCAGGGGCCTTATTCTGACTTGAGACACCAGGTGGGTCCAATTAACGATGAGGTAGAAAAAAACCCAGCGGACTCCAGCCCTTGTAGGGTAAGAGTTGATCATCCCTGTTGTATTGTGTATAGGTTGATGGCAAACAAATGTAATCAATTATGAATTAAGTCCATAATATATGGAGCAAGTGCAGGGGTCTGAATCCTTTCCAAAGGCACTGTACCTGTTACTGTAAGAAATGAGTGCCTTTTCTTTAAACTCACCAGTAGCACAATACGGGCGGCGTTAGATATGCAGAACACTGCAACAAAGCACAAGCGAGAACAAAAGCATAAGAAACAAACATTAATTTTTCAGTTTTTATTTATTTGGCCACCGGTTTTCACTTTACCATGTCAAATTCGATGTGATGGAATGCTCGTTTCTCGATCGATTCCCCCCCACCCCTTGAACAGCAGCTGCTGAATGCCTCATCCCTGCCTGTACTACTCAGCCCTCCGTTCCTCGCCCAGCCCGCAAAAGAAATATAAAAAAATAAAATTAACATTCACAGCCCTGTCCCTGGTCATAAAAGCAGAATTGCACACCTGCTCACACACACACACCACACACACCGCGCACGCACGAGCGCACGCACGCGCGCGCGCATCAGGTAGAGCAGAAGCCAGAGGATGGGGTGGTACAAATAGAAGGGGTGGGACTGTTGCACTGTTCCACCCTCCCAAAACAACCAGGACAGAGACCTATCTGAGCCTCAAAACAGTTAAAAGTACGCTCTTCTGCCTTTCAGTAACCATGTGGAATCTCTGGTGGCATGAACACTGTAGCCTGGTCCAACATCTGTTGGAGCTGACTTGTCAAGATCCTTGGAGGCAAGACAGCAAACAGATTTGGCACCAGGCCACAAACAGTGCAACAAACAGAAAACCTTCCCAGGTCTGAAAGCGAGTCCGAGGGCCAACCCTGCCCCCCCAGCTTCAACTTCGGCAGGGATTTACTGGTATGTAGGTTTAATAGATGCCATTTAAAAAAAAAGTTATGAAAACAATTAAATAACACAAGCCATTCCCAAAGTTTACCGTTTCCTTAAAAAAAAAGTCAGTAGCCATGCAGAAATGAGAGAAACTGAACTGAAAAGGGAAAACATATGATTTGTAGACTTCAAGGGAATGAAGGCAGAGATAGAGGCTCAACCTTGGTCTGGGCTACAGATGCATATATTGCTTTCCAAGGGCCCCTGTACTACGTGGAACACACTGCTTTTGTTAGTCTTTACACAAAAACAAAAAGATATAGGATGGCCCCAAGTCCCCTGAGAGATCATACCGCCACACTGGCCCTCAGACTGTCTGCAGAGGACCCCAACACAAACTTACAAACACCAGCTATACCGCCAACTAAACTGCACCACCCTCAGACAGGATGGGGGGGAAGGTAATTTGACAGGAAGTGACAGATAAGGTAAGCCAATTTGTGGGTCCAACTAGATATGTCAAGTACAGTATCTTAATGCCGTTTTAACATTTTGGTTCAAATATACAAGGCAATACAACTCCATAGTGTGAATGATGAGGATCGTTGGTAATGAAAAAAACAACCATTAAGAACGAGGTGCTGTTAAGCTCTGATGAGTTCCCGCGACAAGGGGACAGAGGAGTCCATCTGGGCCGGGGGGGTGGGGCTAGAGGTTGGAGGGGTGGCTTCAGAAGGGGCTGGCCAAGGGATCCTGCCACATCTGCTGACTGAGAAGCAGTTAAAGGAGAAGTATTAGTGTTCACAGGACAGGGGTGGAGGTGGGGTGGTTGGTACGGGGGGGGGGTGGGGTCGTCTCTCCTCAACCGGGTCTTATAACTCGTCGTGGTCACCACCTTCACCATCGGAATCCTCGTCCTGGTCATCCAGATCTTCCATATCCTGTGTGAAGGGAGAGGAGGGTATTTAACACTTTCCCAGAGAACACCTTGGTCTGGCCTGACTGGGTATGCTTTCAACATTGTGAGGGGGGAACACTTTGTAGCTCCTATTGGGTGGCTGTCCTAATGGAGCACTATAGAGGGTTTACCAACAATATGCTCAATGTCAACAGGCTAAATGGCCCTCTTCAAAAAGGTATTTGTTAACTTGACCTACAGTGTTCCGCAGCAACATGCTGTGGATATCAAACGTCTACAGACCTTTTGAAAACAGTTCTAACAGTTCAGATTTAACCAATCACATTCCAAGTTCCATAGAAAAGTAATCTGCAGTCACCGGACAGTTTTTTCTGAATGATTGTAATTATAATCAGCTGTTCCACTAGGATTTCCTTGAAAGTTTCTTGGTTGCATACAGAGATCGCCAGGGTCCACAAGGAGCTAATTATAGACCTACGGATCTTTGGAAGGCACAGATCAGGAGGTATTAAATTCATCATGAAACATTGAAGACCATCAAGACGTTGAGTCAAGATGGCACTATAAGTACATTGAAAAGATCAAGACAACCCTCTAAAAGTGATAAGGCAAGGAGAAAGTTTGTCAGGGATGTTAATAGGCCCACACCAACCTTAAAGGAGTTCCACAAATTTCTGTCAGGAACTGGACACTCCCTGCAAATTACAACCATTTAATGTATCCTCCAAATGTCCGAGCTGTAGGGTGAGATTAAACGTGTCATGTCCATTGAGACCAAGGTGACTATTTTGGCTGTAATTCCAGTAGATTTGGCAGAAAGGCAACACAGCTCAACACCCAAAGTACACCATGCCTACTGTCTTGCATGGTGGCAACAGCCTCAAGCTATGGGGCTGCTTCTCTTCAAAGGGGACAGTGGCTCTGGTCAGGCTAGAAGGGACAATGAATGACTAAACAGACACCCTGCTCCCATCTGCAAGAAAGCTTAAATTAGAGAGATGCCAACTTTCAACACAACAAGAGCCAAATCAACAAAAAAATTGCTTGTAAAGGCAGATCAATGTCCTGGAATGGCAGAGTCCAGACGCAATCTTGACTGAGCTTGAAGTCTACAGCCAAGAAAATTGTAAAACCCCATAAGCTAGGTTGATAGACCTATCCAAACAAATTTAAAGATTAAGTGCTATAATTAAAGAAAAAAAGATTAGTAAAATTTATTCAAAGAATGCATTTCCTTTCCACCAAAAAACTATCCATTAGTTTTTTCTTAAGATGATCTTGAAGGTGAAAAAAGTCAGCCTCACGTAAACAAAGTCTGCATTTTCAATGAAGGTGTACCTTCTGAGAGCAGAATGTACAAATCAAAACCCCACAAGGATGAGACTTGTCACTGAGGTCTGCGAAGGCTCTTCCAGATCACGTCAACAAAGACGGCATATTAACTGAAACACGCAACATGAGTGAGTAGTCTTAGTAGGCCATTCAGTCATCACTGCCAGGAGAGACATCCTGTTGACAAAGGATGCGATTGAGAGAGAAGCGCTTAGGGGATGATGACGCGCACGTTCGGACAGTCAAAAGGGTCAGGGCCAGGTCTCAAGGGAGAGGCTGATAAACGGCGACAACAGCTGCAGTGGGCATTAACGACCACAGTCGGGTATAGTCTGCAATTAGACTTCTGAGAAGGGGGCGTGTTCATGTGTGATAGGGGGATGAGGGCTTTCAACCAGTCTGAGCAGGATCTCTAGTGTGGGTTGTATCAGGGCCTTATCACCCAACTAGGTGCCAAGGAGGGTGCAAAAACCCAGCCGCATTCATAAAACCCACTAGGCCTTTTGAGACGGATTAGAGACGTTCCTGGCTCTAGCCTCAGAGTCCCTTGGCCACTGAGCAAACTCCCACATTTTGCTTCAACAACACATGAACCAAAATGTGGGAGGGCATGGAATGAATTAACGGTTCTCCTAGCGTGTATTCCATTAGTCCAAAATAGAAACTCTGGAAAGGATGAAGTGAATCAGGCATGTAATTTCTAGTGACGAGACAAGGGACGCAGGATTAAACCAGGACTGAATGTCTCTGGTTTAATGGGCTCATGGAACTAGCATGTTTAGCTGGCACACAGTCAGCGGTGCCCAAAAGCCAAGTTCTTGGCAGACCTGGTCACAGCAGCCTGATGAAGTGTAGTTTGCCCTAAGTTCACACACACCTATTGTCACCAAATATCCAGCGGCGATGCAATGAAAAAAAATAAGACATTGATTTATCAAGACCATGGTTGTCTCACATCAGCACAGTGGCGCCGTCCAAAACAAGATTCTAAACTGCGCTGAAATGACTGTCCAACACCAGCTGACCAAAGAGCAATTGTGTACATTCACACTTTTTACACAGCACAGAAAGGCTTTTTTTTTTTTTAAACGTTTAATTTAACATTTTGAAATGCTTAGAGGAAGTTGTAAGTTCCCAATTTTGCAAACAGTGTTAGCTAACAGATGAAGAATTGGGCCTACACTGCTTTCAGTACCAACTCCTGGTGTACTTACATCAACCTCCTCCTCCTCCTCGTCCTCTCCTGCAGGTGCCCCGCCCTCCTTGCCTCCGCTCTCCAGGAACTTTGAGAAACCCTCCAGTGTTCTCTCACCGTTGTAGTCAATCACCTGGATAGGAAAAGGCACACCTCTGTAAGGCTTCAAATACAGTGAGTGGGATGCAATTTGAGTAATCCATTTCAGGGTCAATTAGAGCAGTGGGGGGGGGGGCCTGTATCAGACTAGGGTGGTCTAAGCCACAGCCTCAGATGCACATGTACTGCTGCAGTATGGGCTCGAAACCAGGCCCATTCCCTTCATGTACTGCTGCAGTATGGGCTCAAAACCAGGCCCATTTCCTTCATGTACTGCTGCAGTATGGGCTCAAAACCAGGCCCGTTCCCCTTCATGTACTGCTGCAGTATGGGCTCAAAACCAGGCCCGTTCACCTTCATGCACTGCTGCAGTATGGGCTCAAAACCAGGCCCGTTCCCTTTCATGTACTGCTGCAGTATGGGCTCAAAACCAGGCCCGTTCCCCTTCATGCAAAAAATGCCATCTTTTTCCACTTCCCTGCCTAATGAAGAAAAATAAACTATTTTTATGAGGAAAGCCTTACATCATCGTTTTTTGTCAAGTAACTGTGCAAGATGATGGCATGCATTAGCAACTATCACATGTGGCAGTATGGGAATAAGAAGTCCGGCAAAACAGATTAGATCAAGCCAGAAATAGAGAAAAGGCCAAAGACGTTTGTGTTTATGATCCTTTGGGTTTACGGAGCTTGAGATATTATAAGGCTGCCCTTGAGTTCTGTCTTGAGGACAGTCACAGAGCTCTGCCTCCAGACCTGCTAAGTCTTCATTAATAATGAGCTGACAGACACTGGGCCCACTTGTGCAGCTGCTCCTTCCCTTTGCCATCTCCAGCTCTGTTACAGGGAGGACCGGCTCAGGTTAGGCTTAACCCAGCTTGCAGCTCCACGGGTCCCAATTAAGGCTGCCAACCTGTCCCAGGGGACTCTGTAATTAACTGCCGAGGGGTGGCTGGTGTGCCTCTAGGGTTTTTTGGGCCATGTGGTCTTTAACCAAAGGAACTGTAACCAATGGTTATGCATTAAGACTGGCAAAATAACACCAGCATTTTATTTTTTTTATCTCCATTCAAATGGTTATTAGTGACACAGGTCATTCGGCTGACTAAAGCGATCCAACCGCAAAACATTTCAAAGATTGGTGTTATTTAACCTTTTTGTAAGTTTTGAAAATACGGGCATAATTTTTTAGATGGTTGTCCACAGAAATCTTGGCTCTTGTCACAGCGGATGTATGGTGAGCAACATGTCTGGAACATTGAATCACAACACACATACAATAGATACTGCATGGGCACTTAAGTATTGTGAGAATGAACCACCGTCCCCAATAATTCCCAGCCCTACAAAAAAGGTGGTGGGGGGATAGAAACCATAAACACCCCGCCAAGTCATGCACTGGACCACTGGGTTCAGGTTTCTACACAAGTAGCTGGTGCTGCTAAATTGAGACCCCCCCCCCGAAGAAAATCTGCACGTTCACCTGTAATGAGTGAAAGGATTACAAATGGAATGAGGATATCTGAGAAGGGTGGATGGATTGGTAGCCAATAGGCATGCCTCTGAAATGTTTCTCAACGGAGCCAAAGCCAAGAATAAGCAGGGTTACTAAATGACAGGATTCGATCTCCCTGGTCTCTAAGTAAGCCATGCTCAAATGCCAGGTAAGACAGAAGGAGCCAAAGAAAACGCTGATATGTTATTCGGCCTATTTAAGCCAATGAAAACATGCTGACATGTTTAGGCCTATTGAAGCCATTGAAAACATGTTGACATGTTATTAAGAACACAGAAGCCAATGAAAACATGTTGACGTTAATAGGGATATTCACGGTTTGCACGTTCCTCTTGGGTCTGATGACCAAATGATAATTCAATGCTCCCACAATGGGAGCTGATGAATGTGTAAAATGCATTACAAATGTTGGAAAACAATACCATTGCTAAAGGCGGCAAATTATTATGGTCACAAAATGGATTTTGGAAGCAATATTGTTAAATTAGCTAGGTAATATTGAAGGGACTCCAATTAATTTTAGCTAGCTAACAATGGCACTGATAGCTAATCACAACATTATGGTGAGTGGTCTCACCTTGCGGTCATCGCCGGCAGGGAAGAACTTTAAGGTGGGGAAGCTGTGTACTTTCACGGCCTCGTTCTCATTCGCCGTGGAGTCCATCTTAGCCACCACAATGTCGCTGCTTTCCTTGTACTTCTCGCCCAGCTTGGCCCAGATAGGCTCTAGCTGTTTGCAGTGACCACACCAGGGTGCATCTGTGATGGGGACAGCATAGGAGCTCCATGGTCAAAAGGAATCATGACTTCAAACAAACACAGAAGCATAAAAGATGGACTTATACATTCATGCCTTGATCAGCCTGATTTGACCTAACATTGTATTAAAGGCGTATTGCTTTACCTTCTCCTGCATTACAGACCAAAAATCTAATCGCATCCATTTGTAATTAATCTAGCAGTTTTGGCAAGGATATAAATAAGCCAATCTGCACGGAAAATGGAATTCAACCTTTCATTTATACAATAGGAAGTGTCGAGGATCGAGAGAAGCGCTTGCCAGCTGCCCGTTAATTTAAGCCACTGGGCTGAGGCTAGCTGGGGCCGGCCAGTTTGCGACAGCTGCTCCCCCGGGCACGCCACTTTCCTCCATTCTGCCCTGGCATCCCACCTCAGACAGTGCCCTCGCTCCCCTCCACCGGGTAGAAAATACCCTCCACAGACATACAGGACGGGAATCAGACCAGCCCTGCCGTGACTGTAAGCGATGATATTAAAGCCCAGTAACTGAAAATACCTCAGCGGGGAAGGTTTTAGTCGTGATCTATAAAAATCCCCATGCCAACTACATGTATCCCAGTGTTTTCTTTGTGTGTCTTGGTTACGCCGATTAGCGTGGAGGACCGATGGAATGAACTTGGGGGTCGTTGTCTCTTGGACGTTTACTGAGGTTTAGTGGGAAGGTGCGGGGGAATAACTAACCCTGGAAGACGGACTCCGATTTCAGACCCAGGAGACATCTTCCCACCTTATCCACTTATACAGGTTCCTTAACCAATAGCGTGGCTCCTAAATATACCTGGGCCCTTCGCCTGTAGTCTCAAAAACACAATTAATCATTAAATCTCTTAGTAATGCTAGTAAACTCTCAAGGGTGTACTTACAAAACTCGACGAAGACGTTCTTTTTGGGGTCAAAGACAACCTCCTCAAAGTTTTTGCCGACCAGAACTTTGACGGGGTTCTTGTCCCAGTCTTCAGGGATGTCTTGGCTCATAAGGTGGGGCTGGGTAGACAAATTAGACAGATTTAGGATGGGTGAATCGCAACAATTAAAAAGGTCTATGAACTGTTTTTTCCAAACAAAGTATCACCATTTGTACTACAGTTGTCCCCAAACTAAGTACCACTTGAGGAATCTCATGTTTCTCTATTGAATGGTATAGAAACAATAATTCCTACAACATGTAGAAATATAATAATGAACAATTTCTGGCATGTAAGCCTGCACTTTGTATATCGAAAGTGTGTGAGTTGTACTCATTAACACCTAAAAGCTGAATTGCAGCATTTATAAACAAATGTAAACGTGCAATCAATGTTGTTAAAAGGAACAGTAATTTTTTGACTAGTAACACTTCGGCAGCATTAAGTAATCCCACGCAAGGAATAGTGCCTTTGAATCTAATGTCGGTGAAACAGTAAGGTGTGGGTTAATCAGAGCGATACAACTAAGTCATACAGCTCCCTGTGCAGCAAGTGCTCACCAACACAATGAAAGATTCAATGACAATTACACAATTAAAAGTTGGCAGAATGAGAATGACAAATTGTTTATTCTTAATAAATAGGAAAACAGTCCGGCTATGTTAGATTAGTCAGCCTCCCAAAACTACTGATTTCACAGAGTCAAAAGTGTCCAATAGGATGCTAAGCGACCATAGTGCGTGTAGAACTTTCAAACAAGCCCGAGTGGGAATAGATTTGAGCTACACAGGTCCCACTTTAAGAGTTTCATGTCAAAGATCAGAAAACATTTTATTTTAACTAGACATTGTCCTGACTGGTCCAGTTGTCTCCACTGGTCCAATTCAGCTCTGTAACAGTGTAGATTCAGATAGACACTCACCTTGAGTTTGCCCTCAGTAAAGAGCGTGCAGAAGGCGATTATGTTTTCGGCGGTGATGGCCTCGCTCTCGGGACGATACTTGGTCATCTCGTCCTCCAGGGTGATGAGGCGGATGGCGGGACACTCTTCCTTCTTGAGGCCGAAGAACTCCAGGATGCGCTGGTTGTCGTCCACCTCGCTGTCGATGAAGATGAATAGGATCTGTGGAGGAGAGGGAGATGGGATAAGAGGCTCAGGTACCGGTGCGCGTTCTAGGGGAGGTATGTAATGTACAATCAATGGCACATACCGTCCCGGCAGGCAGTACTGCACATACAGTGCGTTACTTTCAAGGCGCTGGATGGAAAAATAACTGCCGGGCCCGGGGTCTACGGAACCACATACATTCCCCCCTGTAGCAGGGATCCCGGTTCGATCCCCACAGCGGCCATTTCTCATCGCTCTACTCTGCCTCCCTGCTTATCTGCTCCTATCCTTTCAAAAATAATAAAATAAAAATAATATATGTAAAGGAGTTCGGAGTTCCGTTCCCCTTAAGTTTGAAAATAGGTCTACCTCTCTTAGTATGGAAATGTGGGAGCATCCGTTTAACAGTGGAAAGCGGAGCACTAGGCCTCATTGGAGCCAGGGTGCAGTGAATGAAGGTCTCTGAGGATTCTGAGGACGGTCTGGTCAACCCACCTTGCCCTTGAAGCCCTCGGCTGCCTTCTTAAACTCTGCCATTTTGTCGTTGAAGTCGGACGCCGCCTTAGGCACGAACATCAGGATATGGGACTTGATCTCTCCTCCAAAGATCTTGGGGGCAGTCTGCAGAGAAAACATTATGACGCGTGATTTTCTGATATGAGGGAAATGTTGTCTTGGTGTTACTGAACGGTACCAAAGCACGGCCATTACCTGCTCTGTGAACTCAATGACCAGGGGCAGCTGGTTGGCCTTGATGAAGGACAGAAGGTCGGCCTTGTTGAGCTCTCCGTCAAAGGTGTTACGGCCTTCGTCGAACTGTGGAGGAGAAAAGATGCCAACGATTCAGGGCCAAAGCCAAAATCAGCACCAACCTATCAGTTCGGCTCTTTCATTGTATTCAGCCTGTGACCCGAACAGATTTACAAAACCAGCCAACTGAAATCCCTCTGGTAACCCAAGCCGAAGAAAGCGCGTAGAGGCTTTAGTGAGTGTTAAGAATAGTGCTACAGTTCTGGGCCTTGCTGCTAACACAATGGGAAAGTGGGCAGACCACCAGCATTATAGACAATGAACAAGCCAGTGATACTCCAGCCGGGAGAGTTAAACAACTGGAAATAAGAGCAGGGGACAAGTTAGAGCTTCATGACTTCTGAACTCTGGGGATCAGGAGTGTGTTTGAGGGTTAGATCACGTGATGGCTGAGGGACGCTCATGGAACAGAACTCAGAAAGCTCGTCTAGGTCTTTAGAGATCTAAATCTTCAATAGCCAACAAACGACCAAGCAGGAAGACCAATTGGCACTCTAGGTGAAGCAATTTCCTCATCAAAAGCAGAACGCAGCAATGTATGACCCCAAAAGCAGGCAGGACGCAAGACACATTCCCAGGGCACAACCTCAGAGGTCAACAGGCCAATATTAGAAGGCGGACAGCAGATACTGCTGAAGCTATGGGGCCATTGGGATCTTGTTACCTGGCAGACACTGGGTTTTGTAAAGCATCCTAGCTGTCCGCAGCAGCCCTCTAAAAGATCCCTGGACTGATGTTAAGTAACCTGTCCGGTTACGCTCATGACCAAATCTGATGACCTCGTCATTAACACATTCATATGCAGATTTGATTCATGTAATCAGTACCAATATTAACAAAGGGACAGGATTAGAAGACTCAAAACTAAGCTTTCAGCTCTAAGGACTCCTAGGATATAAGGGGCTTGTTGCACATCTGAAATGAACAGACAGGTTGCACTTATCAGCACAGAATGACTTTCAAGTCTGCCAAATCTTCCGGTCATAGCATTCCCACGGTACCTTCTTGAAGAGGACAACGGCGTCCTTGGACACTTCGAACTTTGAGAAGACTGCTTCGTCGGAGGTGATGCCGAATGGAACGTCGTCAAGGGCCTCTGCAGCCTTCAGGAAGGCCTTGGCTCCCTCAGACTCAGCATCCTGGAAGACAGAAGGGGAACCTGCTTACATGCTTTCACTGATTAGATGTAGGACTTAGGAAAGCAGAAAATTACTGAAAACTGCTTACTAAGTCTACAGCTTGTTACTTGTCTACAGTGGTGGGTGAACGATCTGTGTTACTTGTATTGGATTCTCATCAGTGTTACAACATTGCAAAACTATCAGCCAGACTATCTCAAAAGACTCCCAAAAGAAGTGCCCCACAAATCATTACTTTCACAGCAACTGTATGCCGGTAGGTCAGAGGTCACATCTCACCTTGAAGAAGCCAATGACAGCCACCTCATTGTCTGCGATCAGCGACTCTGCCCGGGCGACCTCTCCCAGGGTGGTGGCGGCTGGCCCAGTGCGCTTCTTCAGCCAGTTGACGATGTCATCAGCCTGTCGGCCAGCTGCAGGCAGGAAACAGACAGAAAATGTTGTCTTTCTGGCCCAAATCAAACATGCACGCCTGACTACTAATTCCTTTGTTTGCTGAGCCCACAAGGTCAGCTATTACAAACCCCATTTTCACATTAACCAATGGCCAACCACGTACAGATCAGAGACTAAGACAAGGGGGAGGTGAGAATGCATTTTCAGGGAATTGGAAGAGGGCCAAGTTCACATGACTAACGCTGGCAGTACAGGCCAACAGTACAGCCAGCCGCCGACAGATCAAACAACACTTCAGGGTGAAACAACACTTCAGGGTGAACGGGCAAGTGCAGCAAATTTACACGGCTGCCTTTACAGCGGTGTACTTGAACAAGCAGACCCATTTCATTATTCTACCTGAAGGGTCACTCCAAGTGGCAAAACAGTGAGAAGCTCGCCCTCAGTCTCTCAAATGTTTGATCCTAGAAAAGAAAAAGGGACACTACACTCCACATACGGTACCATACCACATTTACACTGAGTCAAACTGCTATTAGAAACCCAGTGTCTAAGTGGACTGACCCATGGATAACCTGCATGTTACTACAAAAAGACAATGATGCAACAGCAGCGCAAATCTACTAAGCAACTAACCAGCCCAGACAGACAGCGGGTCATGTAAGTGTACCATTTTTAGCCCAGAGACCGAAAGCGAGAGGAGAACACGAGAGGAGAGAGTGCAGGAAGTTAGGGCTGGCTGGGTCTTACACACAACCCTCCCTCCCCTAAAAAACCCAGCGTGGCCCAGCCCAGCCAGAGAGTAAACGTGAGGAACTGCACACACAGACAGCCGGGCCGGGGACGGTGGAGAGAGTGGAAGAGGGACGAGTCCTACGTGGAGTCACTGTGGGACTGGGTGGAGTGAATGGCTACCACACACACGTCAAATTACCAGCTGGTACAATCCTTGAAAAAACTAAACATACAGCAGACATGTGGAATGGTTGTCAGGTTTTACCACTTTAATTTCTAATAGTTCCTCCCACTCAGAGGTACCTAGCCATTAATAAGTAATATGGAAACTCGATTGAGGTCTAAAATGGAGTTTACATACTCATGAATGACCCCAAATTTTTAAAGCAAATGCAAATAGGAGGGGATAAATATGAAAGATTTGATTTAACTTTGTCAATGAACAGTACAAGCACAGTACAACGAAATGCAGTTAGCGTCTAACCAGAAGTGCAAAGAGGGCAGAAAATTTACAAGTATTAAGTATGCATATTACAGGTGGAATGTGTAGATGTGCAATAAAGGAAATGCAGTACAAATGGCAATACTCAATGTGCAATTAAGGCAAACAGAGGAGGGCAGAAAGTTTACAAGTATAGTGTATGTTACAAGTGGGAAACAGTTGTTCGGGCACAAATGGCAATTTCTAAATGGCATAGAGCATGTGCAAACGAGGTAAATGAAGGAGTACTACAGTATATAAATCATTACAATAATAACTGCATCACAAGATGATCATTTGTCACTTGCTAATATTACTTAGTATAGCCCTCAATATAGGAGGGCAAACCTTTTGTTTCGGGGTGACATCAGGATTTTGAAATTAAATGGAGGGCCACATTTGTTTTGTAATTTGAAAATCATAAATTATTTGTAGGCCAGAAAAGGGCAATAATTAAAACATTTATACAGCAGGTCCATTATAATGTCTAAATTATTTAAATTCAGATGTATAACAATGGGTGGGTGAGTTATGATCTACTTCCCCTCAAAACTAATTTATTACCTTCTGCTGGAGGGAATTGCCTTATGGGCCGGATTTCACCAGCAGACCTTAGTTTGCCCACCCCTGCCTGAATGGGTCATGTGAACAGCAGAAATTCAGGGTAATGCCTTATCCAATTGACTTTAGAAAGTGAAGGATTTGGCTAAAATATAGTCCAAATAGGTTAGAACTGCCACTCAGAAATAACCCAATTCTTCCTACAGAGTTGGTCAATGCAATGTAAAGCACAGAATGTGTTGTAACAGCCCGCTCACCAGAGTACTCTTTCGGCGACTCCTTATCCCCACCCTTGAAGAACTTGATGGTGGGGTAGCCCCGGACACCGAACTCCTGTGCCAGCTCGGCCTCCTCTGTGGCATCCACCTTTGCCAGGCGGATCTCGGAGCCCTCTGCCTTAAGCGTGCTGGCAGCCTTGGCATACTCTGGAACCAGAGCTTTGCAGTGGCCGCACCACGGAGCATCTGCCAGAACAAGGACAACACAGAAATAAAATCAGAACACAGGCATAGTTTATGTGGAGGACATGGGTGGACACCACCGATGAGCAATGTGGATGCAAATACTGGCTGTGTTCATATTACAGCCAGAAGCATTTGAGTGGCGCTACGTTCAGGGCAAACAGACAAGTACTATTTAAGTAAATTGTCATATTTGCACAAAGCAGGGAAGGAGTTTCTTTAGAATCTTGCAGTTGCTGGCAAATATATTTACTTATGAACCGGTTTTCTGACAGCATCACAAATGCGTGCATCGAATAGGCAGAAGGCCGTGGTTCATCACAACTCCGAATGTTCAGAAACAAAGCGGTCAGGCAGGGAATTGCATGAGCACCATTCCAGCTTGTTTTGTCTTGTTATTGATACCATGTCTTGTTTGAAGCACCCATCAGTTAGGTAGATAACCAACACATCTAGTGTAAGCCTAAATTGTACAGTACTTATGATAAAAAGGCTCCACTGCCATCTCAGATATCAGTTATTTCACCATGTGTATATTAAGCATGGTTGTATGTCCAAAGTCCAAAGGACAATTATAGTAAGGCTGAACCACTCCTTTACTAAATATTGCCCTGTTTATCAGTTTAATATTTCAGAAAATTTTAGTTTTAATGCAACTTTGTTTCGGTTCAGAAATACAACATTTTACGTCACATTTCAACCACCAGAAAAGTTGAAAAAGTTACAGACGAACTTTGGTGAAGTACACGTCAACCATTCCGTCCTACCCCCCTAAATCCCGCCCGTTCGTGAGGTACGTGGGCAAAGTATTTAGCCCTCCCCCACGGAGCTCATTGGAAAGTCCGAGTCGTGGAGTTCTCTTATTGGTCTAAACGCTTGTCAAAATGCTGAATAATAGGTCCTAAGAATTTAGCAATGTTGTGGCGGGGCGGGCCCGCTAGCTACCGGCACATCAAAACGTGCTGTTTACTCACTGTACTAAACTTAATGTAGCAAATTAGTTCAAGTTAATAAGCATTTTGAAAAGAGTTCAAAAACCACTGGAACGTTGTGCGTTAATTCACGTAGCCTACACCAAATACAGCTCTAAGAGAACCAAAACAAGAAAAACACGCTTCCATGATCAGGAAACCACAGTACTCTAACAATCGAAACTCACGGCGAATGAATACAAAACTACACACGTCACTCCAGCAAATAATGGTGTCTACTTGTAGCATTCATTTGACAGAATGATGGCATTCAATCACTCGATGTTTTTCTTTCCATATCTTTATATTTAACGTAACCCTTGAGTATTACAAATCGTATCCAGAGACCAAGCATGTTCATACATATATAAACCAGGAATGTTAACACAAACCTGCAGAAGTGGTGATCAATGTGTGTTTTATTTTCAGCACCTTTTACACAACAGCAAGCAACCTCGGACCTGCTTTGAGACCATTCAAGGTTAGCCTCATACCTAGGTAAATAGTGGGATGCAATCCCACTGTAATATGCAGTGGGATGCAATCCCACTGTAATATGGAGTGGGATGCAATCCCACTGTAATATGCACCGATATACGCACCGTTATGTAGAAAGCTAACGTTTTCTACATAATGCCAGCCAATCGGCCAATTCACTACTAGATTACTCTGTACAACGTAGCCAGTTTTCAACGTTAATCAACAGGAAACATGATAGGCCTAGCAAGTTAGCGTCCATTTGAGTAGCTACCGTTTGCCAAACAAAACGAGTAGCTAAATAGCTATCAAGTCATCCGACGTTACAGTAACTAGCCGACGTTGCTATGCTATTCCGCTTACCAATGTGGCGTAACCGTAGCTGCCTTAACTTAAGTGAAGCTGAGCGTTATAACAGCACCGGCGAGAGAACTTAGCTGTACAGAATATTACTAGCTACTCTAATAGTAAGTTGCAGGAACAAACTAGTAAGCATGAAGTGAAGATGTCTATGGCTTTTTATGATCCGAAGCAGGTAGTTTACTTACAAAATTCAACAAGGATGTTAGGGTGAGCTTTCAACGCCTCCTCGAAGTTACTTTTCTTTAGCACCAGGACATCATCTTCTTCAGCGATATCAGCCCTGCTTGCCAAAGCCAGAGTACAGAGTACGAAAAACCTCAGCATAATTGCTGTCGACTGCGCTCTCTTACGGAAAATTGGTTTATAGTTACAAATGTATCAGCTACAGACGGAAAATGTGTGTATTTATGCCGTTTCGCTTCTTCCAATTACAACTGTAGCTTGTATTTTGTGTCTGCCGCTACTAACGTGGCATTACGCACAGGAACCAGAGGGGTCAGCAGTAGTGCGCAGGCGCATTTATCAGGTTGTAAGCTGTTCGTGTTGAATTGTGACTGGACCACAGCTGAAGGTACCTGGAAGTGAATCCAATTGGTCAGTGGATATGTATTTTTATTGTGGTAGCATTCATGATGCTTTAACAATTTGTAACACGATTAACTAGTGCTCAATTAATAAAGCCATACAATGTAAGGTTTTATACCGGAGATGATGCTAATACCTAAGAAGATGGGTTGGACAAATTCACGATATACCTACAATCTTCAGTGACAACCCATAATATTAACTTCACTGAAAATGACTATTTTTTTTGATAGTATTATAATCTTATGAAACCATCTATTCTAATCCATGTACTTGCACAAAATATAATTTATTACAATTATATTTCAAATGATTAACAATAGCGTAATTTCTTATCTTGTAATTATTCAAACACGTACCAGTATCAGGCAATTGCAACACAGTTTGTGAACTGATAGTGGAACATGACTCAGAGAATCATGCACCCCTTATTTTCAAACTTTCAAAATGTTTTAATTCATAATATCGCTTTCTATTTGTTACCTCAAGTGACCTAATTAAGTTGAGTTTATTACAAACCCTGTTGGACATTATAATGACCTAGTGTGAGTGTTGTGTGGTGTGTTGGACAAAGTCTACAGCGATAAGGTAACAGGAGGCAACTCATTCCATATCAGAAGCCACGTCATAATTATAGCACATTCCAGTCCAAGCTACAGTACATGGAAAATAGATGAAATATCAAAATTCATTATATCCTCTTCAAGACTGTAATTAGACTGACAATGAACTGAATAGTTTGATTAGCCTGTTATAGTTATTACTCTGACACGTGTTCATAGGTTTAGCTTAATACATGCAAAAAATGAATTGTTTCATTCGCTTCCACATGAGGTGGATAAAGGTACCTACTTTAATGACCATTCCTTTCCACTGACTTATCATAAGTACATCATTCCAAATATTCAACGTGCATTGGCCCGTGAGGTTAAATTTATACCGGTCTTCTAGTCAAAGGGTGTATCACCTTTTCCATAGGAGTGCTTTCTCTCCAAGATAATATAGCTGCAAAATAAATTCCCCCCAAAATTCTGCACTTGTAAAAACACTTCTAGTGCCAAAGTAGGTGTCATGACTGCTATCTGATTTAAGGGTGGCATCTCTTCTAACAGTATTCACACACTATTGGCAGACTGACCAAACTGACAGTTGTTCTGCTCACACTTGGTTTGTCCACATCATCTCTACGGTCATATATTTTTTTCCCCCTTCCCCCATACTGTTTTCCACAGTCATGCTAGTCTACTTCTTCTAATGCAAAATGACACTGTGTACTTAGTAGGCTACTATGTACATTGCAATAGTGCCTTAATGGAGACATTCTTGGTTTTGTGTAATCAGGCCATTCACCACATGCAGGTAGAATTTGCAGCACTTCGAATGCCTGCTGGGCAGAAACAACAGGATTAGGAGTTTTGCATGACAGGATGTTATCTATAATTGGTTTTATATAAAGGTCAATAATGACATGCAAATAGGACGGCGTTTGAGCACTGACTGTCTTAAGTTACTCTGACCCATGCCATTTCAGTAGGCAAATAATACAACGTTTTATTCATGAAACAATATTGGCCAACCCTCACCCGGTCTGATCAGGCAAAATATATCTTGGAATTCCGTTTCAGGTGCAAAAAAATAATACCAGAATATATAGAAACAAACAAAATGCATTTATCCAAAAGCACAGTCATGGCTTCATTACCACAGGTCACCTTTCGGAACACTTGCTTGGTGTTATGGACATTCTGGTAAAGGCCATTGTTTCATCTCGAGCGAATGACAAGGCTGCCAGCACCGAAAGAGGCAAAAATGACTGAAAACATGACATAAATGGACCTCAGAATCAAAAAGGTATGAATGGTTGCTATGCCAACACTAGCTTTTCAGGCCAAGGTTATTGTTGATAGGAAGTTATCAATTAGATAATTGATTAGGTTCTGTTGTCAAGACAACAAGAGCTGATTTCATGATAGTGATGAGTACATCTTCGTGTAAGCATAGCCACATATTAAGAGTTTCTCAACGCTCTAAAATGCCTGCTATGTTGTGAACAGATCTTTTAGGCACATCATGGTTACACTTCCCGGACCACTTTGTGAAGCAGACCAGCCGTGGTTTGGGTTTTCACAAGTCAATGGGAGTAGTGAAAAACACCCCATATGGGAATCTAATATTTGGCCATATACACCGATCAGCCATAACATTATGACCACTGAAAGATGAAGTGAATAACACTGATAATCTCGTTATCATGGCACCTGTCAGTGGGTGGGATATATTAGGCAGCAAGTGAACATTCTGTCCTCAAATTTGATGTGTTATAAGCAGGAAAAATGGGCAAGCGTAAAGATCTGAGCGACTTTGACAAGGGCCAAGGAAGGAAAAGTCGTGAACCGGCGACTGGGTCATGGGTGGCCAAGGCTCAATGATGCACGTGGGGAGTGAAGGCTGGCCCATGTGGTCCGATCCAACAAACGAGCTACTATTGCTCAGATTGCTGGAAAAGTTAATGCTGGTACTGATAGAAAGGTGTCAGAACACAGTGCATCTCAGTTTGTTGCATATGGGGCTGTGTAACCGCAGACCATTCTGGGTGCCCATGTTGACCCCTGTCACTGCCAAAAGCGCCTACAATGGGCACGTGAGCATCAGAACTGGACCATAGAGCAATGGAAGGTGGCCTGGTCTGATGAATCACATTTCCTTTTACATCACGTGGATGGTGTGCGTCGCTTACCTGGAGAACACATGGCACCAGGATGCACTATGGGAAGAAGGCAAGCCCGCGGAGGCAGTGTGATGCTTTGGGCAATGTTCTGCTGGGAAACCTTGGGTCCTGCCATTCATGTGGATGTTACTTTGACACGTACCGCCTACCTGAGCATTGTTGCAGACCATGTGCACCCTTTCATGGCAACGGTATTCGCTGATGGCATTGGCCTCTTTCAGCAGGATTATGCACCCTGCCACAAAGCAAAAATGGTTCAGGAATGGTTTGAGGAACACAACAACCAGTTCAAGGTGTTGACTTGGCCTCCAAATTCCCCAGATCTCAATCCAATCGAGCATCTGTGGGATGTGCTGGACAAACAAGTCTGACCCATGGAGGCCCCACCTCTCAACTTACAGGATTTAAAGGATCTGCTGTTAATGTCTTGGTCCCAGATACCACAGCACACCTTAAGAGGTCTAGTGGAGTCCATGCCTCGACAGGTCAGGGCTGTTCTGGCGGCGAAAGGGGGACCTACGCAATATTAAGCAGGTGGTGATAATGTTATGGCTGATCGGTGTATATTAAATGACTTAACATATCCTAAAATACATGCGCATATATGTTAATTACATATTTCAATCTGACATATATAAAAACTGACAATTCTTGTATATTTTGAAATATATGCACATATGTGTTGATCAAACCAAATGTATGTTTACAACATATATGCTCATATAAGACATAAGTTACATACATATATTGCCATATATTACATTTCCATATAAGACTTTAACCAGACACCTTTAAGGACATCTTCATATTGAAAAATATCTGAAACTATCAGAAACGCTCAATCTGAAAGCGTAAATGAAGCAATCTTACCCCACTGAAAGCAATGCAACCAAGTGTATTTTCAAAGAAATGGAACACAGTTGACTCCGGTTATTATCATTTGGTTATAACTCCCGTCCAGATGATATATTTCATACTGTATATATTGATGTCATAGTCAAAAATATCCTAAAACCAGCAAAATAAAGTGATGGCTACCTATTTATTCTACCAGTCTTTGAGTGTTAACATGCTAATAGCATATACAGATCTCCCAAGCATTGTAGCATATACTGTAAAAAAAAAAAAAAATCATTCTGTTGAGGTGAATGAGTTGTGAAACAATCTCCAAAATATCAACCCTTAAAAATCAGCAGTGCTTGATGATCTAGGCCTTTTCTTTCTGAAGTGGCCTCCCCTTATTATTGTAGCCGCTATGGCTAGCCTGTTCAATCTCTAACTACACATTTCTAAAATCCAGCTCAATTCTGAGCTGGCCATCTCCAATAGACAACAAGCGCTGCCGTGTAGCTGTTTGATCGGGCCAAAGCTTTTGACTCTGTCAATCATCTCATCTGAATGTGATTCATTTGACTGTGTAGTGCAAGGGGATTCAACTCCGGCCCTTAAAGCTAGTTCAACTCTATTTTTTTCATAGCAACCCCCTAATCAGGGACTAATTTAGACCTGGGACACCAAGTGGGTGCAATTAATGATGAGGTAGAACAGAAACCCTCTAAGGGTAAGAGTTGAATGCACCTGGTGTAATGTATGGACTCAGAGGGCCTGCTGTCTAAACAACTGGTTAGTTCAATGAGAGTTCCTAATTCGTTAAATTCTTGGGCTGAACGGATTCTCTTTATGCGTAAATAAGGTTGCATTCACTGCTGGTAACTTCCTGATCCACCTTCATGCAGACAGCACTATCTACAGTAACATCAGTCTGGCACCTCTGTGCTGACCAACATTCACCATAGCTTCAATAAGACACAAAAGGCCTTCTGGGATCGCCAACAACTCCTGAATTTCTGTAAAAAAAACAAAAAAACATTAAAGAAAATGCAGTAAAACAAATAATAATACGAAGTGCACACTCTTCAAAATGGAATCGCCGCTTGGCTTCAAGGGGAGTGGCTTCACCTATTCCAGGCTGTCTTAAATAGGTGTGGCACTCAAGCCTCCCCAGCTCCTTCAGCAGTAGTGGGACACAGCGTCTTGTCACGCAGCAGTCTTGGCGAACAAAACATGTTTTTGAACTTTTTCAAAGCTGGCACACCTGATTTAATTAGTAAACTAATTATAACTCCTTTGGTTTTGGTGAATCAGATTCGGTGAATCGTTCAGAGCTACAACAACAATGTGAATCGTCTGCAGGTCCCTGAGGAAAGGTTTGAGAACTGCTGTTCTATTGAATTATATTCTGTCATTGTCAGTGGACTATTCAAACTTACAACAGATGTCATCTATCGTCCATGAGGTGCTTAACTTCTTCAATGAGTTGACACGTTGATGAATTCCTTCCCTGACAATGGCTCAGCACCCATTCAATTCTAATCATTTCTCTCCGTCTCTTTCTTACTTTCCACCATATTCCTCTTTTGACCTCACACTTTTGCCAGTCTCTTTCCACTTAAAAGGCAGGCGACAAGCAAAACTTCATCTTTTCTAAATACCTGTCGACTTATCTCATTGCAACTCCCACTCCAGGTCTCAGATCACTCCTATCCCAACTCCCACTCAGCCCAAAACACTTCTGACCTGGCACCCCAATAGCGAAACCAGCTTCCCCTTAAAGCTCGGACAGAGTCCCTTGCCCATTTTCAGAACATTTCTGAAACCATACCTTTTCAGAGCATCCAAAGTAACTCTACAGTAGTACACCCACACTCCACCTTCCACCCTCACCTCCCTTCCTCATTGTCCTTGTGAACTATTGCTTGCAGTCATTTCCCCCCCTTGTTTCTAGCACATTCTTTGCTGACCACAATTCCTTTGAATAGGATATACTTACAACTACTACCAGTGAGGGAGCACTCTGAGAGGTTTAGCAGGTGTGTGAAACCAGTCGTAAACATTGCCGGAAACACATTATGCAATGATACTACTGTATGGTTTTACAAGATATACTTTGTTCCCATTGGTATCAGCTTATTAGATTTTCAAGACTTCCCCTTAATAAAAAAAAGCAGAACTAGGCCCTAGTTTTCACAAAGAGTCTCAGAGCAGGAGTGCTGATCTGGGATCAGTGTAGGCGTTTAGATCCTAATTAATATGATATGGAAAGATCCTTGATTAACACCATGGGTTGCATTCATTTTAATTTCTATTAGTTAAGTCATTTTAAAATTCAGTTTAGTTTTAACTAGTTTCAAAACAATTTTAGATAGTTTCAGTTATTTTTCAGATGTATTTTATTTTCATATATTGTTTCAATTTTAGTCTTTGGTAAGAAATAAATATTCTAAATTGGATGCAGCTATTAGTGAACAAGTGCACATCTATGAATAACTACTTTGGCAATGCAACAGGCAGCATATCTCTTCTTTGTGTAGATGTCTTGCGTGCGTCATATTGGTTTCATTACATTTTTGATATATGTACTTACACAAGTGTCTTTATCTGGTGTGAGTCGTGACAGGAAAACACAGACAAGGGATTTAGTTTACAAATTCTGTTTATGTATTGTACAGCAAATAATAAAAAATCAAGGATAACAGTTACACAACACAGGGGTTTTATGTATGCTTACTTGGTAAACTGTAACATGTGATTTGATCAACCACATTTAGTAGTTTGACACTTCCATTTTAGATGGCCAGAAATTTGTAAACATTTCCAGTTCCAATTTTTATTTCAATAAAAATACACATATTGCTCACCCCTGCTCACTCTTATTTTATATGAGTTTATGAAAATGTTTTTCATGTGTAGTTTTAGTCTTAGTTTACAATTATATTATTGATCAACACAGATGCTTGGTGAATATGGGCTCTAAACAGGAAACAAGAAAATAATAATAGGCAAGCCTAGTTTGGCCAGGCTGTGAGTAGAAGTGATTGTGGTGAACAAGGGAGGGGGTTTGATGAGCAGCTATTTATGGACCAATGCCAGCTTTGTTATGAGAAGTGACAAACACTTTTTTGCGTATCAAAAATGTACATTTAACGCATTAAATTAGAAACAGATTATTGTAGATGGCTAGCTAATAGCTATAAGCCTACAGTACATATAATGAAAACAATGTTATTATTGATTTTCATAATGATTTGGTTTCAGGTAACTATATTCACTTGTTCTGTTAAAACAGTTGAACTTAAAAAGTGACAGAAAAGGAACAGAAACTAAAAGACTAATTGTCTGTATACAACTCTAAGAATATTGGTGGTGGGAAAAATATGTATACTACTTGTTTTAAAAAAATATATAATATATTTTTGCTGTTAGTTTTTCGTGTAACTTATTTTTTCACAGAGTTCTATCAAGCGGATTAGATGGAAGAGTGAAATATGTTTTGTTACCCTCACTCTAACCTGCTCTTCCTGGATGAGACAGTGTTTCAAGTTCAACACTTCACTTTGCTTTTGGCTTACTATATGTAGCTACTGAAGCTTTAGTTTATCCTCAACTAATCTTAATTTGTTTTGTCCCTAGCCAGATTGGATACCCGATCTCCTATGTGGCAGACTGTGTCTCTAACCACTATGCAATTTAACAATGGGTAGTCAGTCAGTCAGAGCCATTCCCTCTTGTCAGGCCCCGCTTACGCGGTCTGGCAAAAAACTGGAATATACATTTTAGTCACAAGATGGCGTAATCACACAATGTCCTCACACTGCCTAGTAACCTGCCTGTATTTATAAGACAATAATGCTCTCTACAGGCCACTTTGCATATTACAATAATAATACACCATTAGTGTCATGCCTAAAAAAAAAAAAAGAAAAAAAAAGGAACATATTGCTGATCAGCTGCCATTTCATGATTATTTGATACCCAAATACTATCTTGATAGATTTTTCTATACCAGTATTTTAAACACATTTATAAAAACATTTAATAGCATTTATTAATTGTAAGCACCTTCAATTCAATTTTGTGTGATTTTACAAAGAAATGTTAGGCGACACTATTTGGAGAGCCCCAGAAGTACATGAGTAGATACACTACAGACTATGAATATCACTGTAACTGTCTACAAACCATAACCTTAGCAAGCCGTTGCTTATCTAGAGGTAGTTTGTTCATAGTATGACAATCTGTAAAGCATCTACAGAGGAACTTCAAAAATGAATGAAATTGAATTCACGTAAAACACCGCTTGCCTGAGACATTTCAATCCTGAAGTCAATATTAACCGTTTGACTCACTTGAGCTTAGTTTGGCAGGATGCGACAACATCGACATCATATCCCATAGCAGCAGGAGATGGGCAGCTCCTTTGTTTACACTCAGACATTTTTTCCGTAGTAATTTCCATTGTGCAATTCAGTGATCCTGGCTGCGTTGCCTGATTTGGGCATGGGCCCAGTTGAACGACAGAGGGCGGTTGTGAAGTCTGGAGAAACCGTGACAGACATAAATGTTCACGCTGTCCATTTAGTAGATCAAGGGAACTTAATGTAAACTCCGCTATCAAAGCAAGGGTGAGGCTAAATGAACTCTTGCCCACCATTAGTGGTAATGCGGACACAAAAAAGGCTAAACAAAGGTTAACTAGGAAAGACCGCTATATAAAGCATGTCAAAGGAATCATGTTGAGGGATTTTATTTTGACTGTAGAACTGATGCAAAAATGTACAGCTTACCTGAGTCAGCAATTTCACAAATGTACAGTATAAAAAGACTCAGTGACAATGAGGAGTGGGGTTTAAATTGGGGGAAAAGGAGGGGTGTCTGTGGTCATGGCTTCGCACGCCGGATCGCGAGGGATCAGAGGGAACCTTTATTCGACAGGCACTGGGAGGTCAGGGAGGTCATAGTGACGGGCCTCCAGCAGGGCATGATGGACCTCTGGCTGGGTGCTGTTGAGGTCGGCATACTCCAGTGAACCCTGCCAAGACACAGCCAGGATCCCAATGAAGACTGAGATCACGTCTCACGCAACACTGTCCCTGACGTCAGCATTCAACCGGGCTCAGTAAAGTGTTAACAATATCCCAAACAGAGTAATAAGTATGTATGTGTATGAACTGAGCGCCACTATATGATGTCACATATCCCGAATCAACACAATCCCATTCATTCAACGCAGACGGGAAATCAATCGACAACTACTGAAAATTGGTTCTCCAATAACAGAGTACTACTACAGTGTGGGTTCACAAAATACGCTGTGGTAACAGGGGCTGTTGCTAAATCAAATCCCGTCACCACTGAAACACGCCTGCGCACATCCTCTTAATTAACCAAGGAGTGAAACCATCATAAGACCGTTAAGACCATAACGTCATTTCCTCACTGAGCTCATCACATCTAATTCCTCTCTGCAACACATCAAAAGATGGGCCATCAGTTTATCAGCTCCAAATATAGGCAAAACGGCAGACACTTGGGACTCTAATAAGCCCTGTGTAACTCACTAAAGGCAATTACTGGTCTAGAGCCCGGCGCGGCCGTGGAGGCCGAGTTGTCATTGGAGGTGTAATTTCGCTGGGCCTCTGGCCGCTGATCTCACTGGGCGATATGGAAGGAAGCCCCAGCCCAAATTCCCCTTTGTCCTAGTCTGGAAAGTCTGACCACGGCTTCCCCCTCCTGCACCGCGCAATTACTACTATCCCTTATCCAGGGGCCTCGCCCACCGAGAGGGTGGTGGGGGGGGGGTGGGGGGTGGAAGGTAAAGTGTGCCCAGTGGCCTTAATTTTGGCACTCCTCGCCCGTTCTGGGTGTTAAAGGAAATGCCAGGTGTGGTTATTGAGCGTTTTTCTTCACAGCGACTGGATAGGCCCTCCCCCTCGCAGACAGTGAGGTCGTACTTACACGATCGCGCTGGTCATCGGATGGCCCTGAAACAACAACACAACACAGGATTAGGGGAAAAAGGGGAAACGCAGATTGTTAAAGAGATGATATGTTTTACACGTGTGTGTATGTGTGGCTTCTGTGACTTGATAAAGTCATGTGCAGTCTGCACTCTGAACACAGACTGTTGCTACTCCCCTCATTCCTAAATCTGTACTTTTTGAAAACCCTTTTTTTTTTTTTGCCTGGCACCAGCAATGTCGAGTTCAGGACGTGTATATTACTCTCCTTTCCTCCTCTGTTCTGAGGGCATTCAATACATTTTTGGCTTTGTCAGAAGATATTCATCAGGTTGACTCATTCAACAGTTATAACGACCTGACCCAGATGCTGACGCATTTGTCCCCTTGTTTGGAAATCATTGGATTATTGCAAAAAGACAAGCAATGTCACTGCCCGCTTCCTTAAAACTCACTTTTCCAACCGCGAGAGAGTTACAAGCAATGGGAGCATTTTCCAGTACGAGCCTTCGACTTCGGGTCTCACTATTCGCAGGACAGGTGTGAGAAAAAGATGAGACAAGAGACCAACAGCAGTATACAAAAGGAACCGAAAATACAAGCCTGGTTTACCGACAGAAATAAACATCTAGCTCGCCTCTGAGCAAAACAAACAATCCTTATAAACGTATTCGAACAAAACGGTACACTTCCTTGCACGTGGCCCTGTCAGCACCGTCACACATTCATGGTCCCTCCTCCTTGATGTCCTGCCTGCTTCCCTTCATGTCTTCCCTCGACCCCTCAACCCCTGCATCCTAGTGCCCACTGGCAGTAGGGCTCACACTAGATTCAGTTTGACTGGATGAATGCACATTTTGTTGTGGACTGATTCACTGACAGATTCCACATTTGAGTCAGCTACGAAAAGAGGGTTCCTGCAAGTAGCAAGAGGAAATGGCCCCCTTTATACAGACCCCTTTATACAGACCACTGGATTTGCTGGCCTGGGAAATGGCCCCCTTTATACAGACCCCTTTATACAGACCACTGGGTTTGCTGGACTGGGAACAATACAATGAACACATCTTTTTCCGCATTGCTCTACTCATCTCCAGTGGGAAGTGCAAGCAAAGTTATATTAAGACCTGGTGGAAAACTGAAAACTCACCGGTTGGAGAGTTCTGGACTTCACTGTACACAGTCTCGGTAACTTTCCTTAAGGGAACTGCAAAACAAAGAAATGAAACGATGGAAACGACTCACATGGAAATGATGGAAACACAAATCTTCAAATACAACATCACAACCGCTTAGCTCACACTCGGGTCCCAGGAGGGGCCCCATCCCTTGATGAAATACAACTGGATACTCAACACGCCTCTTCAGCTGCCATATCAAAGCCATGTGGGCTATGGTTTATATCAGAGGAGGAGGGCTGGTTGCTAGCTGCTGGGATCATAGACAGTCAGATCAGATTTAGTCCAGCCCTAGTCTACCCGTCAGGAGACATTTCGGGGAGGCTGATCATTGTAGTGATCCCTGTGGACCCGGAGACAACCTAATTGTGGCCAATTAGAGCCCTCCCAGGAAGCGGTTGGGGTCTTATCAGTGGAAAGAATGACGGCTGTGAAAACCCTCGTGATGTTTTTTTGGCAGGGAGTAAAGGCAGCGAGACAGGATGGTAGAGAACAGGCTATGAGAGGGAGAGGCGCAGCTATTGTGGGGAACTGAAGTCCAGGTAAACAGAGTAATAAACTGGCGTGTGTGTGTCACCTCTGGCAGAGTCCTCAGGCTGGGGGTGCACCACTTCAGTGTACTCTACATCCAGCTCATTGTTGGACGACGCGATGCTCTCCACATCGCTACCGGCGCCAGAGGACGCACATCCTTGATCACAGGACAGAGGACATACACAGCCCAGTCGTACACCTAGAAGTAGGTTGTCACAACCTTCACAAACTTCCTAGATTGTAATTGTCTCACCTGGGTCCGCCATCCTCTGGCCCCAGACCCTACCGGCAGGTTCCACTCCCACTGAAAAACACAAACACAGATGTACAGACATAAAGAAGCGCTCCCGACACGTGCTAAGACCACCGCATTGAACCACAGAGATTCGATGAGCCAAGATCCTCAGTGAGGTCAAATGACCGTTAGGTGTTCGGGACCGTTAAGAAATCAAATGACCGTTAGGAAATCGGGACCTATGACATTAGTCAATAAAATCCGCCAGCCGGAAAGAGGTGAGACGTTCAGCAGACGGATATTACGTCTACTATTGTTTATAAATATTACTGTAACGCTTGAATGCAATTATCTTTCCTCCAGGATTTTTTGACTGAATCACATAGCCTTTAATTCTGACGTTTTTAGCACGCTGCTGAACACATCCAACACCAGCATGTAGAGGTGTAATGAATTCCTCCATTCTCCTCAGAGGTGTTCCGGTGCCGTTACGCACGCTAGCCAGTGTTCGGGAAACAACAGGAACACAGTAGGTCACTGGAGATGAACAACTTCCCCTTGCAGCCTCACGTTTGTTAATGTGATCACAGATTTAATGCAAGCCCATAGTTGGTCTATGGGATTCATTGCCCCCACCTGCCGCCTTTGTCCAAATGAGGCTGGCCTGAAACAAACAGCCTGACTTGCTACACCATGTATTCACCGCTCCTCCATTACATGGTTGGTGCCAATGTAGGAAATGCCACACAGACGCTATTGTTTCAGGTCAGGCCTCCAAGGAAGGCCCTCCATCTGGGAAGTACTTTAGCCAAAATATTATGAGGTCTGTATATTGGCTTATTATCAGGGCTGTTTGTTCTGTATATTGGCTAAATTATATACACCGATCAGCCATAACATTACAACAACCTGCCTAATATTATGTAGGTCCCCCTTTTGCTGCCAAAACAGCCCTGACCCGTCGAGGCATGGACTCCACTAGACCTCTGAAGGTGTGCTGTGATATCTGGCACTAAGACATTAGCAGCGGATCCTTTAAGTCCTGTAAGTTGTGAGGTGGGGCCTCCATGGATTGGACCTGTTTGTCCAGCACCTCCCTCAGATGCTCGATTGGACTGAGATCTGGAGAATTTGGAGGCCAAGTCAACACCTTGAACTTATTGTGTTTCTCAAACTATTCCTGAACCATTTTTGCTTTGTGGCAGGGAGTATTAACCTGCTGAAAGGCTAATGCCATCAGGGAATACCGTTGCCATGAAAGGGTGCACATGGTCTGCAACAATGCTCTGGTAGGTGGTACCTGTCAAAGTAACATCCACATGAATGGCAGGACCCAAGGTTTCCCAGCAGAACATTGCCCAAAGCATCACACTGCCCCTGTCGGCTTGCCTCCTTCCCATAGTGCACCCTGGTGCCATGTGTTCTCTAGGTAAGCGACACACACACGCACCCGGCCATCCACATGATGTCAAAGAAAACGTGATTCATCAGACCAGGCCACCTACTTCCATTACTCCGTGGTCCAGTTCTGATGCTCACGTGCCCATTGTAGGCACTTTTACTGACAACTGTAGACCGGGATCACCCCACAAGGGCTGCAGTTTTGGAGATGCTCTGACACAGTTGTCTAGCCTTTGACAAATCCCAATTTGGCCCTTGTCAAAGTTGCTAAATTTTTCCCATTTTTCCTGCTTCTAGCACATCAAATTTGAGGACAGAATGTTCACTTGCTGCCTAATATATCCCACCCACTGACAGGTGCCATGATAACGAGATTATCAGTGTTATTCACTTCACCTGTCAGTGGTCATAATGTTATGGCCGATCGGTGTATACTGTATCAAACACATTCATTGTCATCTCATGGTATCAAACAAATTGCACAGCATTGACACATTGCTAAATAAAACCAACTTTTTATTCTACAAGTGCTTCTTCAAAATCCAAAAATATATCCACACATTTCTATTGGTCATCATCTGACTGGACTCGTGCACAGCATCGGATCTATACACTGACATGCAAGCATTTTTCTCGGACAGACAATTAGACAGACGGGTAAGTTCCATAATATGACAGTGACATGCAGTAAGACAGACAGACATAGTGAACAGGAAACTGAACACGCGACAGAACGTGGAAGACAATGACATGAGTACAACCGGTCCAGGTAGCCGCGGGAGGGGAGAGGGAGCAATGGGTCCAGGTCAACGGCCTAGCGGTGGCGGCCATCTTGTGGTACTAAGAAGTGCCTTAACTCTCCGAGTCCAGTATCCCGGCTGTACCCTCTAACTTTAAATCAACAACACATAACAAAGAAGACAATTCAAAGAAACCCCTGTGGCGATCCTGTTTGTTTGCGACACTGTTCCAATTGCGCTTCTCCTTTGTTTGGTTCAGTCCCGTATTATTTAATCAGGCGCTGCAAAATGTTCATTATGTTTTGGTTCAAGTCCCTCCCTTTACGGGCTTCTCTACACTGTTGCTGGGATACTGTAGCTGCTCCTGTTGCTGTTGTCAGCAGGAAGTGATGTCACACTATCTCGCGTCCCATTGGTCGCTCTCCCCCTCATGCAGGCAAGGTGCAGCGATGCGTCTGTAATAAGATGACATGGCCGCTCTCAACAAAAACACTTTCCACAGTCACAAGCAAACACTTCGACCTAGCTACATCCTGCTAACCAATGCAGAATCTGAACAGTTAATGAGGGATAATTGCTGCATTAAACATCTACTTTTAAGACCTGGATCAATTTGTATATGAGGAACAGGTTACTTCCTTCCATCTAAGCAGACACAGATAGACTTATAGGCATACGAAGCTTCTGAGATATTCTCTCTCATGCATTACAAGTTGCGCACACAGGATATCTTCAGCTACACGGTAAGAATGCATTACTGAGCGGCCTGGCATAATGAGTGCAACACATTTAGGGCCGTTAGAGAGTCGCTTAAGGCGGTCTCCAAAATAACCCCCCACCCCTGCATGCGCTCAGTACGGGTGTCGCGAGGTGGAATATGAACTGAAGTAAGCACGACATTGGAAAGGACACAGGACACTAACATGCATTCAGTGGGACACGAGACTGATGTGGACAGTTAGGTGTCTGTTATGGTTTGGAAGCGTGATGGCAGTCATGGTGGTACAAAGGGGAAGTAAGAAAACAGGCTACCTTTGGGCGGATTATAAACCTCCATTGTGTCGTGGGTGAGACTCACTGTTAGAGAGTCATCTGATTTAGGGCTCGAAGGCTTTCTGAGGAATGGTGAAAATACAGTCATCGTTGGCAGTGACACACGGGACAGAATTTCTTAATGGAAATAGGCAGTTTTCCTGATGAAAACAATATGGCCTGTGACTGTCAGAGGTTTTCATACAACCCAACAAAAGTAAAATGTCCCAGTTCCCTTACGGACTGACGCATACAGCCCTATGTAACTAAGGATGTGAGACGTGGATGTACCTCGACATTTTGACCCCTTCAAATTTGAAATTACCTGAAAAACGTAAGAGTTTTGAGTGAACCTGACTAAACCTATTATCCAAATGACATCAGTGAGCCAACTCACACTGACAGTTCGGCGGCGTCGTCCCTTGCACCTATATGATAAGAGACAGACGAGAAAGAGAACAAAACTGTTCACACATAGACAGCAGCAAGGGCCTGTGATGCCGGAGGGCTGTACGTCTCTCTACCTCGCTGGGACCTGAAGTGCAGCATGCAGCCGAGGACGGCGAAGGCCACCAGCAGCAGGCAGCCGGCCACGATCAGACCCTTCTTCCACCCGGCCATCCTCACTGCAGATCGGGAGAGGCGATGTGGGTTGGAGGGCGGTGACGAGAGGTAGGCCGGGCGTTAGCGGGGGGGGGGGGGGGGGGGGGGGGGGGGGGGGGGGGGGGGGGGGGGGGGGGGGGGGGGGGGGGGGGGGGGGGGGGGGGGGGGGGGGGGGGGGGGGGGGGGG
>JACXGI010002035.1:0-14659 GCA_016801175.1 Esox masquinongy | reverse complement strand
GGTAAATCACAGCGTTGGAACTGTTGTCAGCTCAAACCCATTGTTACATTTTTATTTGTTGTTTTAATATAACTGAGCTAACTACATGTTTTTCACCATATACTCATGTCTCTTAACTTTTACCACAGCAGCACTAGTAAACACACTAATTAACACATATATTTTTGGAGTAAGGTATTGGGTCTTGAAAAATAGAACATACATGCAGCTAATTACCCGTGCTGTTTGTTTTACATAGAATGACATCAAGGATGCGCATATTTATGGAGATAAATACCACTGTCCTAATAATTTTTGATATGGAAAGAAAAATGTGTCTTGACGGTTAAGATCAGATGCCACAATCTAAAGGCCGAGATACACATTAAAATTATTGAAGGATATTGTAGGATCATTTAGTAGTTCTTTGAAACATCAAAAGGTTCTTCAAAATGTTACTGGAGAAAAAAATACTTTTTTGAATAACACTAAAGAAAACACAGAGGGTTTCCTCCACAGTTTCAATTTAAAGAAACCCTTAAAGGTGACACCAGTTGGACAAGAGTGCAAGACAGGACCTTTCATGAACAAGACCAATCCAAAACTCAAGACACCAAAACAATTACCAGAACAGAGGGACCACAACTGTTAGTTGTCAATTAGCACTATAATAGCGCCTTAATTGCTTGCTTGACTTTTAGCAAAGAAAGCCAACATCATCACAAAAAAACAGCCCACCTAATATCATTGTATTCATTAATGGAATAAGGGAAAAATTAACATTTAGGATTCTGCACCCTCATTTATTTAATGGAAAAACAATTTGAAACATATTTTTTTTATGATATTTGAAACGTCCCTCATTTTCAGACACTCCCAAGGAGGTGCTTTGAAGCTGTCTGGTGATGAGCATGTGCTTGATCATGTTCTGGTTGATTTAAATTAAACATTCCTGGTCAGCGCACACGGCAATGACTGATCAAATACAGTGAAGATAAAGGCCATGTTATAGTACGCAAGTGGAAACATGAAGGTTTCAACTGAGAGACGCTCACTCAAAACACCACAGAAGACAGGAAACGGTGTTGCTGTGCATTTGGTTTATTTCACGGACGTCATCTCCTGTCTAACAAACCAGTCAGAAAAGCAGTCTACTGTCACAGAGAAACACCTGATTGTTTTCATTTTTCCTTCTACCTCTTCAAAGTTTATTTTTCTTCCACATCTAAAATGTTAAAACTCAAAGCAGGATATCTAGAGATGTGATTTCGAGCACGGCCGACACCCGGAGTTGTGTGGGAGTCAATGAAAGCAGTGAAGGCTGCAGTACCTCCTCCACAACCCAGAGAGGAGCTACTGAGCGTAGTGGGGCTACGTTATGACTGCGAGTGCAGTCGCTTACACAGTATGCATGGCATGTGTTACCGGTTAACAGGTCCGGTTAAGTCCACAGGCAAAGCATTATTGTCCAGTCCTTGTCTAGGGCGACAGCCAAGCTGAGGACTTTACAGGCAAAAAGGTGAGGGTAGTGTCCTTTGAGTGGGTGGTGGAAAAGGGAGACTTTTGTAGGGGAGGAAGCGTCTGTCGAAGTAGAAGAAACTGTCCTCTCCCATCATTCAGCCTCGCTGAGGACCAAGGCAAACAAACGGCAGCAAATTAAAAACTTTAAAAAAAGTGGAGAAAAAAAAGCAAAATAAAAACACAGGAAAGTAATGCAAAGCAAGAAAAGCGACCCCTAGAAGAGGCACATTATTGGCAATACTGCACTTTGAAGGAAAGTTTGTTAACCTGAGGGAAAACTCTTGGTTAAAAACAGATCCCTTGGGTGTCAACACTAAACGTGACGGTCAGATGTTGACCCTGGTAATTGGTCACTTCAGGGGTTACACCAGATGCTTGTGGCAGGAAGACCTCTGAGTCCATCATGCAGAGACTTTGAGAGGTTACTGTGGTATCACGTGGTGTTTAGTGGCTCATGAAGTACCTGAGCTGGTGTTGAAGGGGGACAGAGAGCAGTGGGGCACGTTTCCAAAATTATGACACACAAAAACACAAACGGCGTCCTGTAATATGAATTAAGACAATCTAGTAAGCACCTTTTGGGTTCACGTTGCAAGGTGTCACTCATTAACACTGGCTTTCCACCCCTTTGATACACATTTTACAATAAGACACCAGGTCTAGAGTACCATGCATGTTGTTACAGACTAATTTAAAGGTGCATTGCAGTAACACAATCACCGAATGGAATTGCAGAACTCCGAAAAAAAATCACACTATTCTAAAAAAAAGTGATTTCGAAAAGTCTCAGACATCAGCACCAATCAAAATAAAGTTCAGATTTGTGGCATTTCATTAGGGGAGGGGAATGCACTGCTCTCTCTGTTTCAATAGGATTGAGTCGGTTGTCACTCCTATTTCGTCATTCAGAACCAATGATCAGTTAACAAGGTGGGACATTTCAGCTGTTAGAGGACGTCAGACAGATGATCATGTGTCCGCAGTGCACCTTTAAGCCTATCAGTGAGCAGCCCAGAGGATAATTTATACTTTTATAATGTGATCTACCTTAGCAGTAGTCAACTGTTAATGGTGTGCACTGTGCAGACTAAAATATACTTGTTCTACTCAGGAAAAACCCTGCGTAGTGGTTTTTATAATCACTGTAGATACTAGAGGTCTTCACGGATATATGTGAATCCAATATCCGAGATCTGCTCCGGATACAATCTTATGTTGTCGACCGTGGAATACCAATTCGGATCACGCATGGTGGCCTCGAATCTCGGTGACCAACTGCACGCGAAATTGTATTATGAGAAGAAAATATCCTAATTATATACAGTACCAGTCAAAGGTATTTATTTAGTATGACTCTTTCCACATTGTAGAATAAGAGTGAAGACATCAAAACTATAAAAAAGCAATCAAAATACATTTCACATTATAGCTTCTTTAAAGAAGCCACCCTTTACCTTGATGACAACGTTGCACTCTTTGCATTCTCTCATCTCATCTCATGAGGTAGTCACCATGAATGCATCTCAATTGACAGGTGTGCCTTGTTAAAAGTAAATGTGTCAGGCTATCATTTGTTTTTCAACATGATAATGACTCAAAACACACCCACAGACTGTGTAAGGCCTGTGACCAAGGAGAATGGTGGTGCTGCATCAGATGACCTGGCCTCCACAATCACCCGACCTCAACCCAGTTGCAAGGGTTTGGTATGAGTTGGACCGCATAGTAAAGGAACAGCAGTGTTCAGTGTATGTGGGAACCTGTCAAGACTGTTGGAAAAGCATTCCAGATGACTACCTCATGAAGCTGGTTCAGAGAATGCCAAGAGTGTGCAAAGCAGTTATCAAGGCAAAGTTTGGCTACTTTGAAGAATCTAAAACATACATGTATTTTGATTTGTTTTACACTCTTTTGGTTACTACATGATTTCATGTGTTATTTCAAAGTTTTGATGTCTTCATTAATATACTACAATGTGTAAAATAATAAAAATAATGAAACACCTTTGAATGAATGCGTGTGACCAAACTTTTGACTGGTAGAGTTGGTTTGCAGCAGGTGATTTCGGCACTCACCTCTCTACTAAAACTATATACCTCTCTTTGTTGGGTTTGAGCTCGATATAGTGAACATGCTACACTGTTTTAATGGGCTATTTTCCATGACAATAACCTCTGGCCAAGAGAGAAGTGTTCAGATACCATATTTCATAACCATTCCAATAAGGTTTTTCATTACGAGTTGAGATGGTTAGGTTAATATAGAACTGCTGTAAAGGAATTTAAAAGATGTATAACTACAATTGCAGTGGATATAAAACATGGATGACAACCGAACAATTATTTTTTTTATTACCTTAAGAAGCTTTGCAGCTCTGTAGGGCAGTTAATTATTTGAGCATGCGGTCAGACATTCCACATGCTGTTTTATAGACCTACATTTGTGCACAAGCCAGGTAATGCGTGCTCAAGCAATAGCCTATTTAAAGATGCAGTTTGCGATTTTTGACCACTGGTTGTAAAAGAGGTGCTGCTGAGCCAAAAAGGCCCCTTAAAAGAGTGTTCTATGTCATGGATGTGCTGATTTGTGCCCCATATCTTCAAAAACACTCGCTTACAAACTTGCAATATCACGGCCGACTGAGGTTTGATGGTGATTCTACATACCGGGCTATGCAAATACACACAACATATTACACATCCAGCCCAAAGTAGAGGGTTTAAAAAAAGGTTTTGTTAATAGCAAAAGTCCCAGACTGCATCTTTAAGAAATAAATGAAAATGCACAATTTAGCAGAAGACATGGCAAATTTTGGATGGACGCATAGACACCCCAAGTTATAGCAATTTGGTAGGTTAGCGAGGGAATAAAGCGGACATTGTGTTTTTTGGAAACATTTGGTTCTAAAACATATCCAACACAATTTAGATCCGATTATCCCTCATCTGACATTTATGGGATCAGATACATCCGAAGTCGGATCCCACTCGGACTGGGAGTTGTTTTTACAAAAACTGACAGATATTTTGGGTAATGGGTAGACATTTTACGGACACAGGTCATCTCAGATAAACATTTTGGGATCCAATGACGACCTCTAGTAGATACAGCCAAGGAAATGTTAATCGAAAACCTAATTAAAATGAAAATGCAGCAAGTCACTGTCATTACATTTCACTTTTTTAAGTGACCATGTTAGCTAGCTGGAAAACAAGCTAAGAGGTATGAAGAACATTAGCCAGCTCGCATGGAAACCCCTTTATATAGAACATACACCCAGTCCTTTTACATACCAACTACGCAAAAAGCAAAAGTAGCCACATGACAAAAAGACTAACAACCAGATTTTTCCCAGGAATACATCTTCTAGTGGATGAATACAAATTGAATGCATTCAATTATCAAAATAATGTTTTAATTAAAATATAACAGTCATGATTTATAAAAGCAATAAGACGCGCAAGGCAGTGAATGTAGTCATGATCCGCTACTGCTTCGGGACAAACAATATCTGTATTCATGATATAGCACTGGATCTTTGGCCTCATTGCTTATGGTATTTACCAATGGCGTGTACACCAACTGGAGTCACTTGTTTTTTGACTCAACTTTCTAAAACTCCCTTTCATATCAATGCAAACACGGCTGGCAAATAAAATCAACGTTAAGAAAAATCAAACAAAAAAGCAAATCGCAGCAGATATCTCCAAAACAACAGAAGCGGGGTGAGGGTTGGGCGTCGGCATACAGGGCCTGGGGCCATCTGCGGTTGGCATGTGGCTGTTTAGCTGGACAATCCACCAACAGTCCTCCGAAACCTGTGTGCTGGGACGCAGCAAAGTAGCAGCAGAACGCCGTACCCACAAGACAACTTAGCACCGCTGTCAATGGGGACGGGGTGAGAATCAGCGAGAGGCCTTCAAGCTGGGGTTGTCCCCGTAGAAACCGGAGACTGACATGGACCTAGCGGGCCGCAGCCACGCCTCCGAAGCTCGTAGTTCAGGACCCCGGGTGTGTTGTCTGTGTGTCCCAGGGCCGGGGCCACCCGGGCGGGTACGGTCCAGTCTGAGGCCGTGGTGACAGTTCCTAGCTACCTCATTATTGCTTTGCAAGTAGGGGCAGATTTGGGATTACATTGGGTTGAGAGCAGAACAATAGCTAGCCTCTGTGCTAAGGACACGGGGTCAGTCTCTGGGCGTCAGATTCGAGTACGGGACACTGTAGGTAACTGGCCGAGGGCGGTGGGCTTGGTGAGCGGCGATAAAGGGGCCTGAAGCTCCGGTTAGTACTACAGTAGAACACGTCCAAGTCTGTGGATCCACTCAGGGCACGTCACATTAGCAGATGTGCCCCAGCTGTCAACGTGTCCACCCTCACCGTCCTGTGATGGAGCGGCAGGGTAAAGTCCAGTAGCTACAGTGGGGACACGGCGAGTGGGCCTTTCAATAGTGTGGCGTCCATAAGACCACGCCTTAAGGTCGAGCGTGTACCTGGCATCCCCAGTGCGTGCGGGTGTGTGTGTGTGTGTGTGCGTGTGTGTGTGCGAGAGAGAGAGGGAAGTGTATCGCCAACTCTCCTCTGGTGACCCACTGACCGATGCATAGAGGTCACAGAAAGGTCATATAAAGGTCATCTAGAGTTCATTCAGGTACTGACAACACCTGTCGCCCTAAACCAAGGCCAGTACCGTTAAAATAGACCTATAATTCATCTCTGTATATATGCAATTAAATATACACGCTCCTCAGCACAGCCAAGTCTACAATCAACAGCTTCATAATAAGAAGAATATGAATAACCCATAAAGAATAATAATATTATAAGTCATTATCATAACATAAGTTTGTTTTTCAGCAGCCATCACTATAGAACATTCAGGGGATAGTATTAATTGCATATGTACATTAGAAGTAATTTACATCCTGGCTCCAAGGAGAGATCAGAGGTCAAAATTAAAAGTGGTCAGGGGTGGATGCTAAGGTGTTATCTGAGCCTCTTCTCTGCTGAATAGATGGACATGTAGTAGTCGTTGCTGCCCACCGCCAGATGGGGCTGTTGGGAGAGAGAAAGGGAAAACGATTATTGTGTACTCAAAGAGTGGTGCAAAGTGTAATGAGGCCAGCTTTCCCAAACGAGGTGCCATGATTTCAAAATGGGTTCAGGAGACAAACTTTGGAAAACACTTATGCTTGGGGCGCAGAACCGGGGTTATGCTAGTAACCTCCAGTAGCTGTAGGCGGTTTCGGTTAACCCCATTACTGATAGATCTGACTTTGTTTCCTTAAGAACCCCTTAGAACTCTTTAATTGCTCACAGGTTGCTGCTGTAAATAATAAGCTGTACTTAGCATACTTACCTGAAGAAAAAAAAGCACAAAGTAGACAAGATCAGGCAGTGAAACAGGCTGGGGGGAGAGAACATCAATGATAGCGTTCTTTTTAAGCAGAAGATCATAGACAGCTATCATAGACACCTGATCTTCCTTGATGCATCCTCCCTTACATCCCTCAGACGGCTCCAATTAAGAAAGAAAATAAGAAGTGGAATACATCAAAAAAAGATGTTGATTTCATGGTGTCACGGGCCAAAAAAAGTTGTGGAACCCCTGGAATGAAGCACGTGAGGTGGAGCAGGTTCTCCGGGAGTATATAACGACACACTTAGGAAATATCCCTTTAACCAAAAACATTACACCTCCAAAATGTCGTTAGCAAAGAATGTTACTGCATTGGAATTTGAGGCCACTAATAATAGGAGTAAAATGCCATTGTACCCAGTAAGGATGGAAGGCCAAACAGCTGATAGCTCCGATCCTCTGGCCCATAAAACCATCGTAGTACTTGATGTTGCTGATAACATCCCCGTTAGCGTTGTACACCGCTATGAACTGGTTCATCGACCCACTGAGAAAGGATGCAGTGAACAAGAGAATAAAGGAAAGAGTGAGAATTTAACAAAGTTAGTGAAAGCTCAGCCCTTTTGGAAGGACTACAGGTACACCAAAAAATTGCTAAACCTTAACAAAGTAAACTGTAAACATTAACACAGAAAATTGTCAACCTTAACACTTAACAATGGTGTTGACCACATTCAATCATAGTGAGTTTAAAGCGAAGAGTTAGTTGGAAGGCTAACAAACGCTATATCATCAAGCCCTCTTTCTAGCTCTGTGATTCAGACCGATTATAAAGGCCCTTCCTGCTGGAACTCACCAGGCGAACAGGTTGGCCTGTGGATGGATGTCCAGAGCGGTTAACCCCTTCACCGTCTGCAACACGTTCACAGAATCCGGCGACCGGAGTTCGAAGAAACGCACATCTCCATCGACACTGGTGAGGAGGAGGGAATATAAACATTCAATGACACATCAGCATCCCTTTAGACAGACAACAATGATGGGGCGGAACTTAGATTGGGGAAAAGTATCAACACACAGAACTATGAACACATAAGGCCAATAAGAGGCTGCAAAACAAGAGTATAAACATGGTACTAAAACTATACATGGGGAGTAAGAGTCCGCAAGACTGAAGTATCAACACAGTACTATGACCATATAAGGGCAATAAGAGATAAGAGGACTACAGGGTACATACATGGGCAATAAGAGGCAATGAAAAACACGTTGGCAACAAGAGAGTACTATGACCATATAAGGGGGATAAGAGACTGCAGGACTAGAGTATAAACACATAGTACTATGACCATACATGGGCAATAACAGACTGCAAGACTAGAGCATCAACCCAATACTATGACCATATATGGGCAATGAGAGACTGCAAGACTAGAGTATCAGCACATTATACTACGAACATACATGGGCAAAACGAGACCGCATAACCAGAGTATCAGCACATTATACTATGACCATATATGGGCAATACGAGACCGCATAACTAGACTATCGACACAGTACTAACAGCATATATGGGCAATACGAGACTGCATAACTAGAGTATCGACACAGTACTAACAATATATATGGGCAATACGAGACCGCATAACTAGAGTATCGACACAGTACTAACAACATATATGGGCAATACGAGACCACAAAAGGACTAGAAGGTCAACAAATAGAACTATGACCACATACGGTCTGTGCACCCAAGTGAGAGTTAATCAGTGAAACACAATCAGTGAGCGGTACCTGACGCTGATGATGTTGCCGTCGGTCTGCTTCTGTAGGTGGGCCTTGACCACCCAAGACGTGTGTTCCCGGTACGTCATCACACGGCTGGGGACACATAGAGGAGAAATGTCGTTGACTGAAGTCCACCCGAAACCGTGCCTCTGTCCGCAGGGGCGTACAGTGACACGGTTTGTGACGGTTGCGAGGGGACTCTCGTTTTTTGGGGCAGTTGAAATGTGAATATTGCTCAATATGGCAGCGTGTGCAAACGTGAAGCAGTGGTGTTGTGTCTGTCTGGTTACGTGTTGAACGGCGTCAGTTCACGCGGGGGCCACCAGGTGTCGGCATAAGGACATGGATCTGAGCACTTTCTGCTAAGCAATCGCCATGGCAACAGCGTCAGGGAGCAATTGTGGCCTGGTGATCAGTGTAGTTGTCCTTCACCACAGAAACAGAATGAAATTACCCAAACCCTAAATCCAAAATTGCATTAGAATAAACGAAATCTGCAAAGGAACATTGAGGACCTACTCATGGTTCTCTGTATGAGGAGGCCAGGGGGATAGTGTTCAGTGTGTCTGTTGTATGAGGAGGCCAGGGGGATAGTGTTCAGTGTGTCTGCTGTATGAGGAGACCAGGGGGATAGTGTTCAGTAGACCAGGACCAGGAGCACCACCCCAGTGCCGGGGGGGGAAACTCTTACCATTAGCATTAGTTAAACATTCATGGGGCACTTTATGGCATAACTGCTCTTTCTCTGGGGGGGGGGGAGTAAAACAATGTTTGGCTAAGGGGGGCACATCTAATGACATGCTACACTGTGTAGACACAGAGCATGGAAGAATAGTTTGGAGCTACACAACGGAAGAAAATGCACGCAATATTTAGTCAAACTCATGAAATAAATGACGAAAATGTAATATGATTCATGAAATACATGTGAGAATATGTATGAGATGAGAAAGGAAAAAAAACATTGTGATTAACAGTGTTGCACATTTGGCTCTGCTTGTACGATGTTACATTGTGACTGATGAAAGTTCAGGGGATTAATAAAAAAAGCACTGCAGCATAAATCATATCTGATATAGAAGACAGCTATTGAAAAAATGAATCAAATCTCACAGGCAAATACAATATCTTCCCATTGATAAAGGTTTATTTGAGTCATTAAAAACATTCCTAGGGGTACCTATAAACGTGACATATTTTTGAGAAAGAAATATATATATTTACTAAGAATGTATTTTCTCTTTGAACAATTTTACCTCAATTTCTCTCATAGCATCGGTTTAGACCAGACAATGAGTTTGATGAATTTTTTGAGTTCAGTGTATTTTCCAGTACTGACCCCAACCTGGCTGTTTGTGAGGGACTCACCACTCATTGGGGCCCATCCTCCTGTCATATATGCGGACCGAGCCGTCCCCCAGCCCCGCCGCGATGAGCGACCGCTGGGAGTCACATGACAGGCTGGTCACACAGCTGTCTGCCCCTGTCGGGATGTCCTGTTGAAGACGCAGACGATTAGCTCGAGCAAGCTAAACAAACAAAGCTAACGAAATATAATCACAACGTCGCTGTGACCTAACGGACAGCGTTGTCACGGCGCTCGTTAAACACTGAATGCGAAGCCAACGAGTCGATCGTTCACGGCTGACTGATGGAGCGTGTGGCCTGCTGTCGACGAGGGCCCGAGGCAACAGGCTGTCAGGCTCTACAAACGACCGTCATCGAGAGCTAATGGGCTGGATAAAAACAGCCGACGTCCAAGTCAGACGTTCAGAGGCAGTGACCGTACCGGGAAAAACAGCGGCGTTGAAGAACGCGGCGGTCAGCCTTGTGGGCTGTGTGACTGCGATGGGTGGGTTTTTATTTGGATCTGGCTGTTCTGAAGTTATGCGTCTACGGGAAAGTGCAACGGACCCTTAAACCAGACGTACAACTACCTTTGGTTCAGATCTAACTCTGCGATAGACCCCAGGCTATTATTATATAACCTGAGATTATATTTTGGTTCCTTTACTCATTTATAGACCTTAGGCTAGTGCCAGATACAAGTAAAACTAAGTACATGCAATTCTCAAGGTGCTAAAATCTACAATTGGATGATTTAAAAAATGCTACACTTGACGGTTCAGTTATAGAACAAACACCTACCTATAGAAACCTTGGGATTTGGTTAGATTATTATATCTCATTTAAAACACATTGCCCAGTTGGTTAAGGGGACATTTCACCATAGCAACTATTTAATATACCAATTACTAATGTTAGCAATAATACATTTGTGTAAAACACACGTTCTTCTCAACACCATCGAGATCGAGCGAATATAAAATTTTGTGGTAGAACCTAGTTCCTCTGTATTGGTCTGTCCATAAAATACCACAAGTTCCAGAATTCATAGCGAACGTAGATGCCGCCTACCCAATGAAATGGCAATCTGAGACAACAATCATTTTTAGAAAACTTGAAAAATACAATTTTAAAAAGTAGATATTTTACAAACACCAATGTTGATCATGGAAGTAATGGCTGACGTTTCGAAGTTCTGGCTTTAGAGTTTATTTTTTTTACTTTTTTAGAAAGAGTAAAAATCTTGACACCTTGTACATATCTGCTGATAGGAACTTTGTTGAAAGACATCTGATGGCTCTATCAATCAAAGATAACCACGACATCATATAAAACTGACTCGCAGAGCATTTGAGTCTTAGTAAAATGAAACAAAACATGAGTACATTCATCTTTCAGATCCTGATTGCCCTTCAATACACCCAGTGACATAATAGTAAGTGCTTTTTGGTGCCCAAAATATAAACCTTGCCCCTCTTGGCCAATTGTGTGAGAAACAAATCTCACTGTCCTATGAATCTCTCAGACATGATACACACCACCTAAGGTCCACTCTGGGGTGAGGCGCCCCTTTAAGTAACTGAAGACTCATGCTCTTTTTTAAACAAATTATAACTGTAATCTCATCACAGAAAATAAACTGTACAGGCCATTTTTATGTCAGTACTTGACTATAGGGGCATTCTATATGTACACGCGTCAGTGTTGGTACTGAAACCTCTCAATGGAGTCTATCATGCGGCATTGTTTTATTACTGGTGCAAACTCATCATTGTCTTTCATATGGTGCAGTGGGCCTCGGCTCCCTGACATCCAGAAGGGCCAGATAATGCTTAGGGTTTGAATCTAAAACCGTTCTGCAGAAACGTCCACATCTTGCCTCAAGAATAAACCGGATAACCTGCAGTTACCAAACACGATCTCAAGACACACTAGACCTCGACAGAACGCAGGCATACTCGGAGTCAGCTTTTGGCAATTACGCATCCCACTCAAAGAACGCCCAGCAAAGTAGTGTTGAGCTTGATGTTCTGGGGCCCATTAGGAAATGTAAATGTTGACCTTTATATTGTTCACTGTGATCGCTACTGTTAATGTTTGTGCATTTTAAATGGAATATTTTACATTCATTTTATCATGTATTTAATATTTTTTATGTCATTTATTATTGCTGGAATACAGGGCAAAATTGCAAAGGGACGTAGGTCTCAGCTTGATTTCTCTGTATAAACAATGGTAAAATAATAAAAAATAAATAAAAGTACTTCCATTTGTCTGTTCTAGATGATGAGCACCCTCCAACCTATACTGGGAGACCAATCGAACGTGAAGCGTTGTTTGTTCAGTGCGGGGGAAATACAGCACTGGGAACAGCATATATAATTGCGTGGGTGCTTCTTGTTTTCCATTTGTTTTGCTAAACATTGCTATTTTGGAAGGATGTCCTATTTATCTTCACATCCTGTGTGTGTGTTTACCTGGACCTTCATCTCCCTCTCGGTGTCCCAGATCCTGATGACCCTCACGTCTCCAGAGGCCATTAGCAGCCCCGTCTCCTGCTCCCAGTCCACCACCATGCCGGCCCCTAGGAGAACACACACACCGTTGACTCAGGTCCAGCCCCAGCGCCTCCGTCACATCTAACCCGGGCCCTGTGGGGGCGGATGAGGTAACGAGGGAAATTCCCCCAAAACAATGCAAATGTCGTGGAAACACATTGAGGGAAAAGATCTTTAATCTCCTCATAGCCCCTGTCAAAATGTTCAAATTTTTAGTCTATTGTTTGTTTGTCTGTCTTACATGTTAAGTAAAACAAGCTGAGTATAATGCTGGTATGGATGTCAAGTGTTAACCATCCACCTCGTAACAGCTAGAAACAACTTTGTCTGTCCACAACCACTGATTTCTGTATGCTAACCGTGCCTCCAGGTTATTAATGGGAGTTAACACCTAGGAGTCACTTCTCAAACTGAAAATGACCATTTCTAAACAGGAAAACATTCAGATATATTGGAATAGGACTTGAGGAACTACACTCTTCAAAAAAAAATTAAGGGAACACTTAGAACACACGTCGGGTCTTGATGAAGGAAATATATTAAAGATCAAAATCTTAACTGTACATTGTGTAATTGGTTGAGAACAAAATGATGTAAAAACGGTCAATGGAAAACAAAATCACCAACCGATTGAAGGCTGGATTCAAGATCACACCGAAAAACAAAATAAACACTTGAAATCACAGGCTGTTCCAACTTGCGTGAATTTCATCACGGCAACTCAACGTGACTCAGTAGTGTGTATGGCCCCCACGTGCCTGTATGCACTCCCGACAACGTCTGGGCATGTTCCTGATATGATGGTGGATGGTGTCCTGGGGATCTCATCCCAGACCTGGATCAGGGCATCAGTGAGCTCCTGGACAGTCTGTGGCGCTACTTGGAGGCATCGGATGCACCAATACATAATATCCCAGAGGTTCTCAATTGGATTCAGGTCTGGGGAATGTGAGGGCCAGTCAATAGCATCAATGCCTTCGTCATCCAGGAACCTCATGAGGCCGGGCATTTTTCTGCACCGGGAGGAACCCAGGGCCCACTGCACCAATGTAAGGTCTGATGATGGGTCTGAGGATTTCATCCGGTACCTAACAGCAGTCAGAGTACCATTGGCCAGCACGTGGAGGTCTGTGCGACCTTCCCAAGGATATGCCTCTCCAGACCATCGCTGACCCACCACCAAACCGGTCATGCTGGATGATGTTGCAGGCAGCATAATGTTCACCACAGCATCTCCAGACTCTTTCACGTCCGTCACATGCGCTCAGCGTGAACCTGCTCTCAACTCTAAAGAGAACGGGGCGCCAATGGCAGCCCTGTCAATTCTGGTGTTGTCTGGCAAATGCCAATCAAGCTGCACGGTGCTGGGCTGTGAGAACAGGTCCCACTAGAGTACAACCGTACTCAATGAGCCTGTGGTCGGGTCTCAACTGTACTCAATGAGCCTGTGGTCGGGTCTCAACCGTACTCAATGAGCCTGTGGTCGAGTCTCAACCGTACTCAGTGAGCTCAGAGAGCCGGGGGCGTAGACTAACCTTGACGGACAGGCGGAAGGGAGACTGTTTCCCAGAAGCCCTGGAGGCTAAGTGTTACATCTGTGCTGTCTAAGAGGGCAGAGGTCTGTAGACGAATAGAACCTCTGCACAACGCGTGCATGCGCGCACATGCACACACACACACGTCACCCTCACAGTCTCAAACCAGACAATCCTCTTCATCCTGACCACCACGACAGTCATCCTGAATGGATTTGTCGTCTTCACTATCACACTCATCATCCCCAGTGTATTAATCATAGAGATCCCAGTCATCCATCACCATCATCCCCATCCATTCTAAGGCCCCGTTACGGGTCCACATCCCCAACAGCTCTGTGGAGTCTTCAAAGCCCCAGTGTGGCTGACGCTGACGTCACCACACAGACTGCTAGCTAGCCCGGGCTCACATGCAGACGCGGGGGGGAACACTTCACAGACTGTACTCAGCCACCCACCGAGTTGGGACACACACACACAAACACACACACACAGACAGACAGACACACACACAGAGAGAGAGACGCGCGCACACAAACACACACAGAGAGACACACACAGACACACACACA
>JACXGI010002034.1:45778-80593 GCA_016801175.1 Esox masquinongy | reverse complement strand
GCAACTACACCTGTCTACCGATGTTCAATTAGAGAAACTACACCTGTCTACCGATTTTCAATTAGAGAAACTACACCTGTCTACCATTATTCAGGTCCGGATCCAGACTGAATTCAATATTTGTCTGTCTCACTGTCACACTTTCTTTCTCACTCTAGATATATATGTACACATGAAAAAATATATTTTATTTGCCAAGTTGTGACCACTTGAGGCAAAATGACATATGATCCCTTTGGCCCTCTGGAACTTCCTGTGCTGTAGAATATTTCTTCATCAGGGTTCATAATCAGCAAGCCGTGTTCACAGTGAGCGTAAAGGTCAACTTGGCTGTTGACCGTTAGAAAATGTAATGCAGTATTTTTCAAAGCCTTCAGGGAAGCTTCATCCGGTCCATAATATAAATCCCAACTGGATCTAACAATCCTCTTAAACCCGGTTCCATGTATTTTTGGTGCATAGCTTTCTAGGCATTGTAATGACTCATTGGCTTAAACGCTCAGTGGAACACATCAGATATCAAAAACACTTTCTGGTCCTTTTAAAAATGTGAGTACTTGGGGAGCTTCAGGAAGTTCCCTACTGGCTGTTTTCTTTAGACTTTGCTAGCGTGTGATCATTGAGGCATTTCTCCTAGTCTCTGTTATCGTTACAATCTTACACACACCCACTCCTCCCATATACTGATGTTAGATATAGACTGAGCATCTATAGACTGAGCATCACCTGAATGTACAATAATGACTTGAGAAACATGAGATACCAATTTAGGTGGTATGGAAGACATTATGGTACAGTTCTTTATTTTACAGTAAACAGAGAAACCAAAATGTATAATAGGCTGTGATTTGTGTCAAGAATCAAAGCAAACTATGATAATCTAGTCCACTATTCACTTTAATGTCATATAACTTTCCCTACTTGCCTTTTTTGAAAAATAAAGCTCACTTTTTGGACTTTAAGTGTTAATTTTATTTTACACATACAAAATTGGTACAAACCATAAAAAAGATTGTGTTCACCATCAAGAGAATCATCATAAACCAAGGCACATTTTGTTCCCCTATGAAATTATCTAGCCGCATACAAAAGGAATGCATTTGAATTTCTCTTTTGTTCAATACTGACACCCGCTACAGTGTACAGTATTTACACGGATAGATTCACACATACAGGATCAACCAAAGCACAATTATACATCAATTATAATACAAGTGACATTAAAAAAATCACATTTTACACGTTGGAGACTAAGACGTGTTGAATAATCTTCAAATAATGTGAAAAAGTTGATGTGGCAAAAGTCAATATTGAGGCACATTTTATATATACAGTGTAGACAGAATGACGTTTCCAGTACTCACAATCTCAATGACATGGATTCAGTATGCCACGTTATTTATTGCCAGTGAAAAAAAAAACATGAGGTGTACATATGATTTAACAGAGCACCACAATAATCATTAATAACATGGAGCAAAATGGAGCGGGTGTGTTACCCAGGAACGGAGTACTGAGGACATAACATTACTGCACAGTTCACCAGCACTACTGAAACTAGTGGAAGCTGAGATTTCATCGTACTGATCTTTGGTAGATGGTTGACACAGATGTGGAATGTTGCCTGATGGTAAAGTCTTCATGGCTCTTTCATTGTTTTCTATCTATTTTTTCCCTGTCTGAATGTTTTCCCAGGCAAGAAAACAGGAAGTGGGCCACAATGTGTTGCTTAAGATAACAGGACAGGAAGAAGGCTTCCTGACACCCATATGTGCAGGAAGTTGATTCCAGTGTTTTTTTTTGTTGGTAATTTGTAGGGGCTGTGTGTTTAAAGAACGGATGGGGTCCAGCTCTCCTTGTATATGATCCAACCAGGAAAATGGTAAGATGGCTTCCACACATTGTATCCATGGTTTATGACAAGTGGTCCCAAGTAGGGCAAACTTCAATATGCAACAGACCGAAAACCCAACGAAAACAGGGTTAAACCTTTGCTGTTTTGTTGTTGTGTCAAGAAGTATTTGTGACAGATGTTCTTGCTACATGATGCATGGTATCTGTAGCTCTAGGAGTAAAGGTTAAAGTTATTCAGACAATTGTTGTCATTTCACTATTCAACTACTTCACATTTCCTGAGTTGACTGTAATACTTCTGTTATAGTGGACCTCAGAGACTTAGGCTTTGTCCACATCAATTGATGTGTTGATGAGTCCTGTCAAATAAACTCTGAATAGACTTAAATTCTTTCAGACCTTTTGTTATCATTGTTTCCTGCCGGGCTCCCTGGGTAATAGTAGCTCCTGATGACAAGTGTGATACTGACTGAAAGACAAGACATTCCACCACTGTGATTCATTTAATGACTCGCCACTCACTAAATAGATATAGTCAACTAAAGAGAAAAATCATGATTAGAAATTTAAAAAGTGCACACATTTCTGTGACCAAAATAATTAGACTTTTTTTTCTCAATTCCCAATACAGAATCAAATAAATGAAGCACAGTTTTGAACAACAAATCTATTCCCCTTTATCACCAGATTTACAAATTAATTAAATGAAAATGTCATTCTCAGTTCTCTTAAAGAAGAAAATGAAGAGAAAACAGAAAAAGGAGCATTAAGAGGAGAGAATAGGAACCAGGAATAGCAGAAGAAGAGGACAAGAAGAAGGGATAATTACTTAAAATTGGCACAGGCTTGAGTGGACCTTATCATAGTGTGCTATGATTGGACAGATTAGTGGAAGAAGTTAATCCAGATGTGCTTTTGGTCAGAGGAAGATTGAGCTGAGGGACAGCTGGTCTTTAGGCTTCTGTGTGCTCAATACGGTGAGTCACTTCCATCAGACCCATCCACCCCATAGAGCTCAGCCAGGGTTCTGAAGCGAGGGCCCCAGTCGTTTAGGAAGTCGTAGTCAAGGTTCGATCCAGTGGAGGAACTATCCAGTGAACTGAGACTACCAGCTAGGGACTCCGGCCCCTCGTAGCCGTAGATGTGCAGAGTATCGTAGGGGATCCCATCTCGATCATGGTCGGCTTCGTCTTTCTTCACGTCAATCATCATGGCCATGTCTCCTTTGCACGCGCTCGGTGGTGGTTTCTTCACCACGGCGTAAAGGCTGGGGCCCTGCCTCATGCTCATGCTGCCGTCGTTCCGAGCCGAGGTTAGGATGGACACGTCGTAGCCGTTGGTGTCCATCTCCCCGCCACCCTCCTCGTCGTACGTCACCAGCTGCTCGTGGATCTCACTCTTACCAAGGGTGACCAGGGCGTCCTTCTGGTAACGCTTTCTCATGACGATCAGAATTACTATGACTTGAAAAAGGGAATATGTTTCTTTCAATATCCATGTCATACACTTTAGGGATTTCAAAAGTACTGGAGCATATGAGAAGATTATTCTTGTTTTTTTTTTGTGAAGCAAATTAAAATCGGGTGTGAGAAAATACTTTGTTGAATGTACATCTATATTCAGTATGTTGCTTTGGGATTCATAAGATAATGACTTTAGCGTTTAATAGTTAATCACCACTTCATTCTCTGTCTTTGATAACAGGACAGCTGAATAACTGATCATCTTCTCATTAGCTTCCCCATTCTTCTCATGTTTTTCCCACATATCCGCTTTTGTTTAAGTTGACTGCAGCAGTGCAAGTGCTCTCTGGTTCAGTTATGAGCTTTTGACAAAACAACTTTGGCCCATGGCTAATCTAATATGACAAATGGCTTTCTCCCAAGAACACAAAGCAGAAAAAGTTCTTGGCACTATTTACTTAACTTGTACCGCATATTTGTATATTATTTATACCACCAGCCCCTTTAACTTTGTCCATATTGCAAACAGACAAAAGAGCGACATGAGTCGGCCATCGCCCATCGTCAGAATTATTCCCATTCATCATGAATCAAATATTTTGTCGTAAATACGTGTTTTGTGCATTAACACCTAGAGGTTTGAGAATTAAAGTGCGTCTGTAACCTTTGATACATTTTTTTCTGAGAAATTCACTTACCCAGAATAGTCAGGATACACAACAGTATAGCGATCAGGGCGTGGACACTGACGCCGATTTTGAGTTGGGCTGCTTTGCACTGGGTGTGGCTCCTCTTGTTGTCACACCGGCACACTTTGATTGGCAGATGGGTGGTGCTGCTCAGGGGCGGAGTGCCTCCGTCGGAGATCCCAATCTCTATTGAGTAATCCCTTGGGTCTTCCAGGCTGAAGCCTCCCTGTTTCAGAACCACGCTGGCTGTGTTGTCTAGGAGAGGGGGGCATGAAACAACATTGGTTATCAGAGGTTTGCACTGGCTAGATTTGGAGGACTTTTATATACATGAGTCTTCATAGATATTCCAATTGGCTTCAGTTTACTTAGGCGTGCACTTTGCATTTAACTAATAAGCAGACTGTTGAATCTGTGGGTTTGTGTGTTAATATAACTTTTCTGCACTAAAATCCCTAATATCCTAGTAGGGAAAAATCCTCAAAGCAGCATAATTGAATGTGATCCGAAAGTAGGTATAAGAATTAGGCTTTTCCCACATTGTTAGTCCCATTGGGATTGGACATGATTATCTTCATAAGCTTAACATATGACTTGATAGATACTGGCCATACTCAATGATACATGTTCAACTTGGTTGGCCTAATTTTGAGTGAAGTATATATCCATCAACAAAATATAGCTGTCATGGATGCATAAGGCTTAAATGCATCAAAGCCAGAGATGTGGCCTTTGCATGTGTATCATCACATTAAATGAGCAACTTTTCCAATTTCTTCTGCTCTCCCGGTGGTATGACCTTCTCTCTGGATGCACACTGCTAATGTGTGTGATTCGTGTTTCTGGCTGATCATTACATGGTGAAATGTCACAATGATTCATGATGCATTGCAGCCAATGAGGCAGCACAGTACCAGGACACCCCAGCCAATGAGGCAGCACAGGACAATGAGGCAGCACAGGACCAGGACACCCCAGCCAATGAGGCAGCACAGGACCAGGACACCCCAGCAAATGAGGCAGCACAGGACCAGGACACCCCAGTCAATGAGGCAGCACAGGACCAGGACACCCCAGCCAATGAGACAGCACAGGACCAGGACACCCCAGTCAATGAGGCAGCACAGGACCAGGACACCCCAGTGCTGCACTTAAAAATAACCCCCGCCCCCAACCAGAGCTCAATATGTAATGAATGTCTGTGGGTTTTAAAGAGCTTGTACAATCATGAATATTTCAGGGGCTCTCAGCGGTATGTTGCTTTTCTCGTTCCAAACGACTAGGTGGAGAACGTCAGATTAGAACGGAGTGCTGCCCCGAGCTGATTTGTTTCCCACTAAGGAGCACAGTGGTATCTTGAGCCCAAGTGTGAACTAGTCATCCCCAGCTTGTCTCTATTATAACCCCCTCACTGACCCTGGCACAGGCCAACAGCTTAGCACTAGCCGAATGGGTCTGCCCGCTCTGCCCTGGGTGCTGTAGACCAAGTATAACATAATTAATGTCCATGAATAGAAATGATCAGTTTTCTCACCATTGTTATTTACGACTGAGAAGTTGACGCTCGGCTTGACCAATGTGAAGCTGAATGTGGGCAATTGATCGTCTTTGTCAGTGGCTTTGACTGTCCCAATCACCTGCATGAGAACAGATAGATACATAGAAGCACGTCAAAGAAGATAACACAATGCACAATATCCAGAAAGTGTTAAGGATTAATGGCTTACATTATATCTAATTGGGGAAAAAACCTACCATGCCAGCCATATCATTCTCACAGACGTATATCTCTTCAGTGAACAGCTCTGGTTTGTTGTCGTTGATGTCAGTGACCAGTATCTTGACATTCACAAAAGATTCCAGTCCTGAAGGGTAAGGTATACTTGATGTTATGATTTGGAAGCCAGGTTATCATACTTGTTATTAAGATTTAAAAAACAAATTGGATGTTTATAACATTTTCACCAAATACGGTGATAGTCTTACCATCTGGTTCCTCCTTTGCTTTAACCTGGACTATGTGATTGGGTACAAGCTCCCGATCCAACTTCCTGACTGTGAACAGTTGTCCAGTTATGGTGTTGATATCAATGGGACTGTCCTTGTCCCCAATGAAGTACCTGCAGAGGACATGTTGATATTTTGAGAAATTGTGAAGAGAAATTACCTCTCATATAACAAGAGGCCATTTTGTGATTGTTTAGGCCAAGTATTGGCTAGCAGATTAAGCTGTGGTCAGTTCAATTATTATTTTTGTGGAATCCTAGTTCAAATAATCAAAGTGTTTTAACTTTGGTTGGTGCAGTCCTACCGTATGCTTTTGTTGGATTTATCAGGATCTCTGGCTGAAACCATTCCAATATTATTGACCATCATCTCCTCCATTACATTGAAGTTGTAGAAGCTCTTGCTGAATTCTGGCTTCTCGTCAACATCTAGCACATGAACGGTCACCTGGGCCTTTGTGATAGCATGATCCTTATTATCCGCAGGTTGTTGCAAGGTTTTCTCCTTCACAACCACAGAGAAGGTGTAGCTGCTCTTGGTTTCATAGTCAAGTCCCTAAAAGCAAGTTAAAAGAGAGATCTTTAGCAAACTGCTGCTATATCATATAGTGTTGAGCAGGGTTCTTTCATGCTAACCTCTAGAGATCAGTCTGTTTTGGGAAAGCATTAATAATGGTTGATTTATTGAAAATGTTCTGTGATAGAAAAGAGTATGTCTAAAATCAATAGGTTACCTTTTTCAGAATGAGGTTGGCGTCTTTGGTCTGACTGCGTTCTATTTCAAAGGCGTCATGTAATGAAGTTACTATGCTGAATGTGGGGTCTTTATTCTGGATCTCATCTCTGTCTTCCAGGACCACTGTGTCTATTCTTTGTCCTTGCTTCATGTCCTCTTTCACTGTAAATTCATAGGAGCCTGGGAGCAAAATACACTTCACATTTTAGTAGGAGAACCGTCTAAACCGAAATTACATTATGGAATAATCCCTAATCTGTGGCTGAGAAATCTGACAATCATTCATATTTAGGCCATCATTCATATAGTTGATCTATAAGACTGATATTTGTGAATTTGCTGCTCAAATATCTGTCAGGGAGTTTCTATACTGTATTGCCCTTACCTTTGGTGAATGAGACCATGTTATCGTTGATATCGCTGACTGTGATGGTGACAGAGGTGGTGGCGGTGCCCCCTTGTTTAATTCCTCTCATATCCTGGGCTTGAACCACAACCACATAGCTACCCTGGGTCTCACGATCCAGGTTCTCATACTTGGTGGTGATGACACCTGAAATGAAGAAGTCTGTCTTGTTGATTTTTGATTTCTTCAGAGGTCGGAACACAGCAATGAACATGGCATCGGTAAACATGTTGTCCGCCCGCAAATAATGCAGTGAACCCCTTGGTGCAATATAGATGTTATATTATAATAATATATATATATATATTATTATTATTATAATATAATAATATATATATATTATTATAATATAATAATATATATATATATATATATATATATATATTATTATTATTATAATATAATAATATATATATTATTATAATATAATAATATATATATATATTATTATAATATAATAATATATATATTATTATATTATACTGTGGCAAGATGCGTCGTTCTTCAAGGTTATGTCAAAATCGGGCTTGTGGTGTCGTAGAGGCGAGCAGGTTTCAACCTTCTTTTCAATGACCACTAGCTCTTCCATGTCTTTGCTCACCAGTACATACAGTAGGACCTCTGATTCGATTTTTCAGCTAATCATCAAGCCATCAGTGAATCAGTAATTACAAAAAAAGTCATTTTAGTTCAAGGTAGTTTTTTTATGACGTTTATTTTATGCGGTCCATCACGTATGTTTTTTGTTTACACTGGTCAATTAAAGCGGTACGTGGAAAAGCGTAATATATATTGTTAGCAAATCGATGACATGTCACTAATTCAAGGGAAAGTGGAATTCATTTATGGAAATATATGTTACCAACGAAATTATTTGACTACAAAAATCTATGTGAAGTTAGACAGTTGTTGAATATGAATGTGGTTGGAAGTGATGTGATGCAGAATATGATACATTATCAAGTCAGTTGATTGAAATAGTGTCATAATATAGAGTCATAATCCCCATAAAATCTTTTGGCAAAACTGTAAAAGCAGCTCTTTGTTCTTACACCATTCATTTCTTCCATAGAAGATTTTTAGATCCACTTCAAATTAGGTCAGTGTTTCCTATCAGCTTACACCACCTCACCATTTTGATAACTTGTTTTAATACCTAAAACAAGTTGACTTTTACAAATATTGGCAAAATATAAGCAATCTTTTTTTTTGTAGAGTTAATTGAAGAAAATATGTTGACAAATGTCAACTTGTCCTGATGAGATTTACATGCTTATCAAAAGTATATAACACACACTATATAGCTGGCTAGCTTGACAAGCTAGATTCTCTGACTTCTCTACTTATCCAAGAAAGGTGCTTTTAGGAGTTGATGAATAATATCTTCAAGTTCTGTAGCGGAGTTAGATGTGGCTACCACTGCTTATCGCTTTACCTTTTCAATCTATGCTTTCTCTTTTCTCATGCAAACAGATATTAGCATTTCATTGTTATAGCGCCACTATTTGGCCAATCAGTGCAAATGTGTAATTTCCCGATCCACAGGTTTTGTTCAAATGAAGGCAGGGATGTCTGAGATATTCCATGTTGCGAATGCACGGAAATGATTCAGATCCACTGTCCCGTCCCCAATTCAATTATGGGGGAGTTTTTAAATACAATGACCTTCATGTCATATGGGTTGAAAATCTCTTACCTTTTGTGCTGTCTATATTGAAGAAATTTCCTCCTTCTAACAACTTGTAGGCAAGTTCTCCATTAGCAGTCGTTGGGTCATCTGCATCTGTGGCAGTGACTTCAATGACTTTAGTTCCTGCTCATGCGAGAAAGGAAGAAACAGAATTTAGCAACAGCACTTTTTACATTTCCAGCCATCCATAGAGTGTATTTCGGATGTGCCTCTACCTCTTTTGGATCTCTCTTTGATTGAAGCGTTGAATGTTTTGGTAAACACTGGGTCGTTGTCATTAATGTCATTAACCTGGATCACAAACTCTTCCACTTTCTCCAACAAGATGTTGTTGCGGTCAAAAAGCTGAGCCCTTAGACGGTAATTGCTTTTAACCTCTCGATCCAGTCTCTCATAGGCATAGATGTCCCCTTTTTGATCCACTTTGAAGATTGTATTGGCACCTTCTCCGTCAATGACGTAGTATGTGCCGCCACCAGACTTAGATGAATTTAACTACAAATAGAAAAAAAAACACATGATGCTAAGTTAGGACATTCCCATTAAACGCTCTTTCAGTTGTCCTTTCACTTCTGCACTCCAAGGGTAACTAATGTTACGAGGTAACATAACGCCATACCTTTCCAACATAGTTTGGGTTGTCGGCAGGCTTTTCCTCCTCTATGTAAAGGAAATTCCACACCCAATCCCTCTTTTGCCTGTGAAGAACTGAGCTGGCTCTGAGTGAAGGCCTCTGATCCATGTGTTCAGCCATGGTAAGGCTAAGGGTGAGGGCCAAGGTGAAGAGGCCCATCCCCAGCTCTGGCCCAGTCATCGTCCTCCATGCAGACTGCTTCATCATCTGAATGAAGGAAGTGAGAAGCACACAGATGGAGAAGCAGATAATTACATTCTGCCCATTGTGACCAACCTTTGCCTCAGGCACCACACCTGGTAAAACAATTATTTGTTTTCTTTCAACTGCTATTACTTTAGTTGCCTTTGCCTGGCATGCCCAGTGGGCAGGGTTGGCACTTCTCCGCTAGAAAGGTTTAACATAAATGGACACTTTGTGTTCAAGAGGACCACAAGAGGACAATGCAGTCCATCCCAGATAAAATGGTTTATCTGGATTATTCCACTGTTAATGTTGTATTACACTTTTATTGTTGCCTTAATGGATATTGAAATGAAGTGGATTAAAATTCCTTAATGTTCCCAAATAACTTCCCAAATAATCTCATTCCGATGCACAACAACTACTCCAATAAAATGACTTTGTTACAACCCCATACAGATAAGAAAGTATCTTAACACTGACTATTGGTTTATCTTGGCTTTTGAGGTAATAAACTGAGACAAGGGGGACATATCATTACGTTTTAATATTCCATATCTTACTGAATTCTGTCTTCAGCTACTATCAAAAGAATTATACTAATTTGTTAGAAAATGTTTGACCGGCAGTGCTCTTAAAGAGTCAAACCAATTAGTTACCATGAACGGTATTCAATCCTAGTTGTATGTTACCTGTGCGTCATCAGAAGCCCTTCCAGACATGCCCTGAAGTTTTTCCCTAAAGTAGAGGGTAGAATGCGCACTACATCACAAGAGTTACTTGTGTCTCCTTGTAACCGTTTATACAGTAGCTCAAGTCATCTCGCTGAGGTCATGTTGTGAAGCCTGGAGAGGAAGTGTAAACACAATGCCCTCGGGAAATAACATTCTCATTTTCAATGAAGGGTCATCATTACACTAATGCTACTGTGGCCTCACACCCTTCCTGCAATTCAAATTTCCCCCCTGTTCCAGCTCCTGTCTTTCACAATCTTTCTTTTTCTTGCTCTCTATATCTCTGACAGATTTCTTGGAGCAGTAGCGACAGTTGAGACAACATTTATTTTTCAATGTGTCAATTTGGGTTAGGGCAAAAAGCTCTATTGTTTTATAGTCAAATATTTAGTTCAGGCCCTCAACTATAACGATTTCAAACGGATCCTACCCAATAAATGATGAGATAAATATTCGGAACTGGTGTTTCTTGTTCTTGTGAAATTGGGTTGATTGCGTTGCCATTTTAAATTATTTTCACACAAATTTCTGATTTCATGACCATGTAGTTAGTTCTCAGCAAAGTTGCTTAGCTTATAGAAAAAATAGGAATACTTTACTGTACTTGAATAGGCTGTACATTTATTGACTGGCATTAATCTCAGTATAAATCACACTGTTCCCATGTTGTTTGAGACAGGTGGTCCTACATTTAGAAGTAGCACAGAAAGCTATATGGAATATCCTAATCAGGTCATCAGTGTCAGCCTGACCAGATGCACCTGTAATCTTGAATCACTGAACTGTAACATTTAGTTCAAGAAATAGGTAACATTTGGTATAATCAAAGCAGGCACCCAACATGCACATTACACCATATTTTGACACACTGCCCAGTATCAACTATGGAGCAATACTGTAAGGATTCTGTAGAATTAAATGATGGATAATATGTGTGGGTGTATGTTTGCCCACAGCAGATTAAAATTGCTTTGATCACTGAGCAGCTTCAAGCAATCTGTCAGTCTACTCCCTCTGTGAAACCCTGTCTGTCACTGTCACTGGGGGAACCATCTCCTTGGCTCTGTCAGCTCTGGTTCTACTGGTCTGACAGACTGAGGAACCGTTCTTTTGATCACACCTGAACTCTGAGCTCATTTAGCACATTTCTTTTTTTTATGTTCTTGCTGAAAGCAATATTTCAGAATCAATAGTTGTTACTGGACAGATTTACCTGTCAATTCTAACGTTTATCCATTCTAATGTTCTGCTTCATGTTCAGCTGTATGTTCTGCACCATGTTCCGCTGTGTGTTCTGCTCAACGTTCTGTGTGTTTCATTCTCTCGATTTCAAGCTCGAACAATTGTTCAGTAGTAGCCGCCGCAATTTAAACTGGATATCTATCTAGCTACTGTATGTATCAGAACAATTTTGTTCTGCTGTTATCTACTTTTCACAGAACAAGGAATCCTGTGAACTTACATGTTCATAGAATACCAGAGCAGATGGTTTAAGGATTTCTTGATGTATTTTCCCTTCTCTTAGGTACTAGCGTAGCACTTAGTAAAATATAGTCAGAGTTATTCCTTACATATCGGGCTATAGTCGTCAAATCAATTGTTATCTGTTGTATGATATCAGTTTCACCCAACAAGATACAACATACTTTATAGAGGGTTTTTGATCATTAATTTGATACATCTGTAAAGGAGTTCTGTGTCACTAAAATCTTACAGTAGAAACCGAACAAATTTAAACGCTGTAATGACTTACTAGAGATGAACTATTTGCTGATCTCTTTCTTTCTAGCTTGTCCAGTGATGATGTGGGTAGATCACAGGCAGGTGGGTCCTGGGCAAAGAGCGCCAGCGATGTCAGCGGTAATCCCCCCGTTAGCCGTGGAACCGTCTGAAGTGGACTCTCAGAGGGGGGAACTCAGGACTTCCAGGCCAGCCCAGTGGCCACAGAGATCAGCCCAGTTCCCCTGGTCATGTTTCCTGTTATTGTCCGTCTCCTCTCCTCCTGTTGGGAGTCCAGTTTGTGGCCCCTGATGTGGAGAGTCGGTCACACACACACAGAAAATCAGTTAGCTCCTAATTGGAGCCTGAAGAGCAGAGCTGGGCTGAGGGGGGGACCAACAGGCAGAGGCGTGTGATGTGTGTATCACAGGGGCGCACGTCGCTGCCGAAGTGACGGGAGGAGACGGGAGCACCAGCTACACGTTAGGCAGACAGATTGTGGCGCGCGAAGGGGCAGGGCGATGTGAGGAGCGTTAGCATTTCTTCTCTCGCCTCCATGGTGAAAACACAAAACGGGAAGAAATAAAAGCGATTCATTATTCATATCTATTGGATAAAGATTACGATAAACAGGTTACAGAAGATAATCCCATGAGTTTTCCCACATAGTGGTATTACATTTTCCAGATCTGTGGCAGGAATATCTGCCTCCAGATCTTGTCTAAGCTGGTAAGTGAGATGAGTCGGCTTTCTCCACTGCTATGGGTCTTGTCCCTGGAGTATCATCTGTAATTTGGGGAATTGGACTGGAACTGGATGTGTTTTTTTTTTTTTATCAAAGCCCCTTCAGCAACACATCCTGTAGATCTGAAGGGAGGCAGTCAATTTAGTGAGATTAGTCTTAAAAAGCGTGCGAGCCTATTTGACAGAAGACCCTAAGATAATACCTCAAACAGAGAGATGGAGACCAATATGGGAGAGAAAACTGCCTATTTTACTTTTGTTTATTTGTTGTTTTTACTGCTTGGCAACCATTACTCTTCTCAACGTCTTCACGGACCAGACAGCAGACAGACACGTAGCAGAATGATGTAGCTGTCCCTGGAGTGAGAGCAAATCACCCTCCTGTCTGCTTTCTTTCACACGCTTGTATTCCTCTATTGTAATTCACCTTTTCTGACCTCACTTTACATTTCAAATCGTTCTTTGATGGATACTTTTAGCCTTTAAAGTAGCCTTCATTATAATCAAACGGGTAGGTATCACAAGAAAATGATGCCATCTTTTGTCACAGCAGGGGGCCATGGTTCCATATGTAGAATGAAGAAAATCTGCTTCTGTATATTTTCTATGGGGTTCAGCACAAAAAGAGATAATATTATGCACATCACTGTTTAGCTGTGTAGATATTAGATATAGACTCATCTACAGGTTCCCTTTAGACAAACTGTGCTTACGGCATAGCTGATTGAAAAAAAAGGATTTTAATAATTCAGTCCCCTAGATGCCATGCAGACCAAAGTTGCATTGGCGCAATGACAGACACAAATCCTTGTTAGAGCAGTGGATATTTAATCTTAGATATTATAACAAATGTATGTCTTACTTTACATTAGCGTGAATCTGCCTAAATGGCCCGAATTGGGAGCTGAACTATGTGACTCTATAGGGAACAGGAGGGACTCCTGGGAAGGAAGCTTGATTGTTTTCCATTCTGGTCGGTGGCTTCCAAAGGACTGTGCTGTTTAGTTTTTCCCTTGCACTCACACACTTGATTTCACAATCAACTTGCCGTCAATCCTTGAAATCATGTATGTGAACGTCAAAAAGAGAAAGGACAAAACAGCACAGCTCTTTGGATCACCAGGATCAGTAAACACTGATGGAAGCTATGCAGAGACTGAAATACTCTGTGTATATCCTTTAAAGTCTAGACTGGGAAATATAATAAAAGCCTCTCTGTGCGACTCGGGGGACACTCTGGGACACACTGACCGAAAGATATTATGGAAGCTCTTCTCGTTTTCCATCTGGGCGGCATTTCTATTTCAAGTGGTCAGCAGCAGTAGCTGTGTTAAACTGACTTTGTTGACCATTGAGACAGTTTAACCCTGTCCAGTCCTCTACATGGGATCCTAGATGTTCAGCGCAGTCAGTGAAGGGGAGTCAAAGCTCAGTGAAGTGTGCTTTTTGAAAATAGCAAGGTTCATGTCATGGTTCATTTGCTTTGGGCAAGCAGTACGCTGGTTAATCCCACAGAGAACGGTGACGTAGAGCTTTCAAGAACCCGTTTGACTGATCTAAATTTGAATTGGGAATTCAGCCTGGGGCTGGGATTGGGGAGAAAGCTTACTTCATAACCCCCCCATCCCAAATTCCCAAATCAAAACATCTCCTCCGCCCATCTCTAACATTACACATATTCTTCAACATCTTAAAGTGAGACTTCTGAGTAATAAGGCCCTTTATCTACTCCCCAGATGTAGATGAACTTGTGGATACATTTTTTATGTCATGCTAGCCAATACCAATTGCCATATGGGCTTCCAGTTATTGTGCTAATGATAGCTTACAGTTGTGGTAGCTCGAGTTAGCCACTTGTTTTAAACTGAATACGGAGTCATACAAATTATATCATAATTTCATCTGACCACGGGCAAGTAGTTAAAAGGCCTCATTGGCAAAACCCTGAAGTATCCCAGAAGCAACGAACCAGCACCCCACTGCCCTATTTATTTATGCTGATTTTGAGGTATTGTCTATTTTGTGTTATATTCACTCCTCTGATTTCACCTGACTCTGTGTGATTGCCTTCCACTTTCATCATTCTTCCAGGCTCTTGGTCAATCCAGCCTGCAAGAGGTTATTTCAGCGTCAATATGGAGAGCTCTGCCCCTCTCACTGTCTAGTGCTTGTGGGTGTTACCTTTAGATTGGGTGTTTGTGTGGATCACGGTCAGTTATACAACATGGTGGATGCATTTTTATTCACGGCACTATGATTAACTCTTCAGGTTTGAAAATGTTAATGTTTCTAACAGAGTCAGTTTTAATTACAGTCAGCCAGGTTGGATTTTCACTCTAAATAAAGCACAATACAAGACAAAGTTGAGTGGACATAGAGTGCATTCAGTGATAAATGCAATGTGGTGTGGTGTTTTGAACACTGTTAGTGAATACATACAATTATGAAAAAAGACAAATACAGTAAGTCTTAGTCTAACTAGTACAACTAGGATATAATTCACCAATTCAATATGGGTTGGTACAGTTCCTCTAAAACTAAAACAAGCTGACACTACTCTGTTAACACCAACAACAATCCAAACAAATAAGACACAGTCTTTTATGATAGCAAGACGTGTGATGTTGGAGAAACCTGAAGCAATGCTTGAAAAAAATGAAGAAAAAAGAGCCACTTAGTTGTTTGAGAAAATAGACTTAGGCAACACTTTCATGTTGCTTTCCTTAGACTCACATGTTGAAACCATTAATTCCCAGAATATATTCCCTTCAGGTTCTTAGACTTGAGAGAGTTTAAATTGCCATAGAGTTTCATCATGGTGCTGTACTTTGCCTTTCATACCTCTCAATAACAAACTGTGCAGGCACTGCATCATGGGTACCCACACAAGAAAGTCATTCATGTTGCAAAACAGCTGTAATATTTCATTAACGGAAGCAAAAACAACAGCAACAAAAACTATTGATATTACTTTAATATCCCAATTGATATTTTATTCTCTAAATAGCTGATTTAAATCATAAATCAGAAGCAGAAGTTATAAATCATACAGAGTGCGCTTTTACGACATTGTATCAATCTTTAATAAAGATCTTATAAAGAAGGGACACCAAAAGGGAGAAAAAAAACATTGTCAGAATCATTGGTGTGGTTCATCAAATATCTGCCTTTCGCTCATGACATCAAAAGTCCCATGATGCATAGGACCGTACTGAATAATGCATGTCCTGACTCACTTCCCTCTGCTCACATCAGAGGTGATAGCTAGCTACAATACAACCATCTCTTTTTCGTCATATTACCCATTTTGAAAATCAGTAGTTCTGGTAATCTCATCTGTTCAGTCCTAATCAAGGAGCTCCAGGCCTCACAGTCATTTCCGTAGTGTCAAGCTTTGGCTTCCTCCCGAACCCAAACTAATCGGGAGCTCATGTCCTGTGTTTGAACCTTTTGAAAGTGGCCGCAGCGGGGAGCGGTTTTTCTGCTCCCCATGTTTAATCAGGGAGCAGATTTTCACTGTAGCACTTGATTACCTCAACATAACCTCTGTGGTAAATGGGCTAGGCAGCCCTGAAAGTGGGCCTTTTATTTCTGACTGTGAAAGGAAACATGATGTAACATGACTCTTTGCTTAGCAGCATATATTATGTTTGTCTGATGTGTAAAGGGATTTGTTTATGCATTTTGCTTGCTGTCTGGAAAATGCTCACTACAGTTTACACACATGCACGCTCACAGACATGCTCAAAGTCCTACTCACAGACACACTCATAGACACGCTCACAGGCACAAACTTACTTACAGACCAAAAAAACTTGGCCTTAACATAACTACAATAGATAAACACAGACTGAAAAATATTCACAATCCTTCGCCACTGGCATAATCCCGTCTGTCTGCGGGAACAAAGGTTCTCATCTGGCCAGCTGTGCGCCATCCAAAGGGTTTCCATTTTCTCTACAGGAAGATCAAGGTTAAAGATTAAGGGAGGATGTAGGTACTGATTCCATGAGAGGAAGTGGGATGGCACAGCGACACATTCCTCCGCTGCAGGTGAAAAGTTATTTCTACATTATCTGTTGGGACTCTCTTATCTGAACCACATATACCCATCTCTATGCTGACCTATGATTAGCTGTGCTTGGGCTGGAGTTGTCTTGACTGTGAAACTGGCCCTTCACATTTTTGAGGAACAGGGAATCAGTTCCCTTTTTAGTGCTTGACTTGTTCTGGAGCGTTGTGACTTTTGAGGAAACGTTTAAGCTACCAATTGCTTCATAAAACATTTGTCTTAGCATATCACTGGCCTAAATTCACACACAGAGGCAAAAAATCAATGTAACGTTGATCAAAACCAAATAAATTTGGGATTTGCATAGCAATGAATAGCAATCACAACGTCATTACACTTTAAGTTCACCCGCCGCTCGCCTCTGAATCTAGTCTTTGCCTGCCAGTACACTTTGAGATTAGGATGCGCTGTTCCAAGTTCCAAATAGTGAACATCTCTCATCGCGTCCCAACTCCCAATCTTCCTCCCAAAACTCACAGAGTGAGAAAGCCTCCTTTAGCTAGCCTAGCTAGTTACCTTTCCAGTAATTGTTTTGTGCTAGGCTTAATGGGGCGATATGTACGGTTGTTACCGTACTACTAGCATACAAATAAGCAACAATTACCAGTAGACATCTGCTGTTCATGTTTTAAGTTAAGATTTCAAATAATCTTTTTCTATAAAAATTTACTGACATATTACCTCCTGAAATTAATTCCTCATTTATTGAATTAGGGAATCATTTTTTCAGTACTAGTATTTGGTTTTAATGTTGCACTATTTTCTTTCTTTAAACTATCCACCAGGAGAGCTACTGGGTGCTCAGGTCCCCCTCATGCGAGCTTGAATATGTAAATATTCCAAAGTAATCATCAATCCATTTCAGTTCCTTTGACAGGTTCTTGCCTTCGTGACATCTGTTGATTCCACCTGCTTTCAAATAGCTTTTAAAATGTAAATGACAGCGACTCATGCGAAGATAATATAACAAACAATTGGATGATCAGACTATTAGAGAAAATTGAATCAAGATAGAACTGCTCACTACCGTTTTTTTCGCAGCCCAATTTAGTGACCTAGTCATCCAAAACAGAAAAGGAGACTCCATTAGGGTGGAAAGGGTTAGATGGGGGCTACCCATTATCTCTCTTAATCTTGCTTGCCTTCCACTCTCAGACGTACTAACACACACACACACACACACACACACACACACACACATGCACAGACACGCAAATCCCCATTTCCCACTCATAGTGGGAGTCTTTACGTCATTTCATCTCAATACCTTTAAGCTTTATTGCATTGGTCCTCTACTTCTACATATTAGTTTACTGTCGTCAAGAAAGCTTCTGAACTTCAACATTTGTATGCTACACTAAGGCGAAAAACATCCATATGAGAGTACAAAGTACTTTATTGGATTTCAGATGAAACACCCCACTCTCCCCTGGAAAGCTCCTTGATCCTAGAGCAACGCACTAGCGGCTTGCATCACTTGTATATTCAGGGGAGTAATTTGGCCAGGATGGAGTCACTTGTTCATTAAGGTTGGGATCCTCGATGTTATCTGTCAGAAAAATGTTCTAAGCCTGTAATTGGAGGTGATATTCAAAGAGTCATAACCAGCCAATAACTTGTGTAAATATTTGTTCCTCTTTACTATTTTACCCTGTATTTTCTAACCACTATTTCCAGGAAACATTGTTCTTTTACCCTGGCTTTTGGAGATGTATGCCTCAAGTGGATTTTTGATGTATGTAAGTTATGAAGTTGTGCAAATCTCTAAACCAAAGCAACACATTGGTCTTTCTTCATTAGACTTAAGGCAAATGGCTAATCTTTTTGTTTATCATATGCTGCATGAGACGCCACATTGGGGCAACGACAGAGAATGAAAAGGAAAACGAACAGCAACATCACAAGAGCTGATATTTCTGTGCATGTCCCCGAAAGCTTGGGGCAGAAAGGTTGAGCTGACTGTTAATGATCAGACACATTCACTTACAGTGGCAGGATACCCCAGGCCCTTGTCAGTCACCCCAGGCTGCTGTCTTAATGGAAGCATGATTAATAAATAAACCTAACTCCTACTGATTGTGGATTATCTCTATAAATATGCATAATTAATCTGACATTTAAATCAATAAGTGAGTATTTTCCCATTTCTTGAAAAGATCATGCCTCTCATTGGTTTCTGACTGAGAGGGGAGTTGCTTTAACTTGAGTGATGGCTTTCATTATGTATAGCCTAAATGTCGGTTGAAACAGAAAACAAGAGCTTTCCAACAGTGGATTTGATTCTTTTCTAGATGTCTTTTGCATCCACAAAGATGCATCCACAAAGCTCATTGATGGAAAATAAAAAAAATATTTTGCCTTGGTGAGAAAAGCTATTTGAGAGGATAATGTTTCACTTTTTTCATCTCTCAGCGTTGGCAACAAATTTAGTTCCCTCAGAGACAGAGAGGGGGAGGGGGGTGCATACAGAGAGAAAAAGAAAGACCGAGCAACTGGCACTCCATTCCAATTTACCCACTCACCATGAAGTTACAGCCATGCAAAACACAAACTCATGCATAATGAATGCCAAAACAGAAGAATAAAATTAAACCCACTCACACTGCCTCGTATCCCCGATTTCAGGCATAAAATTGTCTCTGAGAAGCTTGGTGAAGAGCGTCAGAAGCACATCAATAACTTAACACACAGGTCAATTAAAATATAAAACAAAAACGGCATGGAAGTCTGTGAAAGACAAAGTACGATTGTAAAAAAAAATAAGACCTCCTTCTCTTCTTGTGGACTGGAGTTGTGTGGCTTGCTCAAAGAATGGGTTCTTTTTAGAGTCTGGAATTAATAGTCTTATTAATGAGCGCTAATCAGTAAAAATAGCAATGGGTGCACTTTGTTTAGTTTTCCACACATAGATCGCGTACGTATGCTCCACATGTTAATCAAGCATGACGGGCCCTTAGCTACCTGGGGAATAAATGTGCTCGGACGCTGAGGACGCAGTAGACCTGAGGTCACTTCTCCCTGCTGAGGTCATTAGGAGTGAAACAGAAAAAGGAAATGAAAGAGGCCTTGTTGCATGCCTTAAAATATGATGCTAGTTCACTAACCCATTGCTTGATGCAGGACTTTTGGAACTTTTCTTAATAAGTGAACACGCCGACCCTAATACAAAACTAGGAGTCAGTTGAGGTTCATTGAAATAGTTCTGTGATAGTGAATGTTTAATATATAAATATTCAGTTAGCACTTAACACAATGCTTATAATATTTAACGTTTTTACTTAAAGACTTTCATAATTCACACGATTTGTATTGTTCTGTTTGTTCCACTCATTTATGTCAATGGCTGATGGTTGCAAGGCTTGGTCCTACCTGTTATTCTACACTCCTGCTGGTATTGGTTGACGTCAGAGTGGAGGTATCCTGTCATTCTTCTGCAGACATTCTGTGACCTCTCCTCGCTGTCTCCCATCCTCTTGGGCAAAATGTTACAGCACATTTAGTATGGTCTGACTGAAGGTCTGAATGATGGTCCCTTCTTATTTACCAGAGTATATTCTGTTGATACAGTAGGAATGTTTCAAAAACAATTCTGCTTCTGTGCTGGAGGTGTTTTCCTGTTGCAACTTGTTCTAGACCAAATGTATTCAAATGTATCCATTATATCTGTGATTGTTCGTCTTCTGTTCACCGGCAAATGCACTTTTCATGCACTGTACAGTATCTTGTGGTTTGATGCTAAAGCCTGCTGCTTTTCTATAGTCAGAATATCTCTTTCATTTGTAGGAGTTCCATTTTCCCTCATATCAAAAGTAGACAATAACATTGGAAATGAAAAATAAAAAAACAAAAACCCAAGCAGGCCATGCAAAGTAGAAGATTATTTTGAGATATTTAATCCCTTTATCTTTTCACATCTCTTGATTGCTTGGCCAAGCCACTTCTCCCCACACTTCACAGTGTCCACACCTTTCGACCTGTTCATCGCTTTTATTCCAGATTAAGTCTGCCCGCAATCCTATTGAGAGGAATCTGATTAAACCACCACAAGAGTGACTGTAACGCATAAGTGATTTTCTTTGTTTCGACATCCAACCCCCCTGAGATTACAAGGAGGAAACTGGTCCTTTGTACTTGCTCACATGAAAATATGTTGAATATGCTCACTGGAAAAGGAAAAATGCAATGGTAAACATGTGAACAAGTCAACTGTAAACATGTCATCCCCATGCATGATGCACAGGCCTGCTAAGCCAGTCAGTGGTTTTCTGTGTGTGTAAAGGCCAGATCTCTACAACAAGCCCCATCATGCAACTTTAGTGAAAATCATGCCAGTGCTGTGTCTGTGTTATTGTGTAGGTTTGTGAGACCTTGTATCACTCAGTATGGTTGCAAAATGTCGTGTGTCCATTACAGCGCCACTGTGTGGTCGATATTAATATCCACGCAAATGGTGACTGCCAAAACAGAGTTTGTAAATCGGGTCAAACATTGTTACAATAAGTATTTGTCTGCTTGATGTGGATTTATGTGCCAGGAATAGCTGTCTGTTATGTCCTTCTGTTATGGGCCTCTTCAAATGTCTCAGAGTTGACTGAAAATGAGTCATTGCAGAACCACACCATTAACTGTGTTCATTACAAGACTCAGAACTTCCAGAGCCTAAGACTCTGTTTTTATTACTGTAGAGAGGGTGATAAGCAAAGGAAAACTGCAGACATCAAGTATTATTATTATGAGATACTGCTCTGGACTCCTACAAAGCCCACAGTCGCCATCTTGTGGATTTATTTGCCATTAAAGCAGCTTCCATGCGTTGCAGTTATCTTATACTGCCTATAGCAGTTCTGCTGACAGCAGCGATAGGTATGAGACATTTAATCATTGTGATTTTCCCTGTAAAGTAATAATCAGAGCATCCTTGGATGAAGACAATGATTACAATTTAAGTGCTTGATACACCTTCATCAGCAGTATTCTTCTGGCTATAGGTCCCAGTCCACATATTCCCAGCCCCTTCTGGAATGTCTCCAAAATGGCCCCGGCTGTTAAATTTGAAGAGGCAGAGTACCGGGCTGTATAATTATCACTGCTGTGTTTGCTTGTCGTGGAGTGGCACGCTGGGAAATTGAAAGGTATTCAGGGACATTAAGCCAGACTACTCCTGAGATAAACAAAATGGCTGAGACCATGATGGGTTTAGTCGGCTGTTGGACCACAAATGTGTGATCTGCAAGGTTATGAATTACAACTGCACTTAAAGTAAATGAGAATTTAATGATTTATGAATTATCTGCAATCTAAGGCACAACAATTTATTTCTCTAAGTGTGCTGCTCTGATTTTGGGCAACCTTTTTCTGATTGTTTAAGAAGTCCATTTGGTCTAGTTTCTAACAGGATAGATCTAAGCTTCAAAAGCTGTGGTTGTTCTGGGTTCAAAAGCAATTTAATATATCTAAATTACTTTTTTTACAAGAAGATCAAAAAAAGCAGTTAAACGACTTTTATAGATAATAAGTATTTTGATTGTTGAATGTTTTTAATAATATTATTTGGGTACTTGGAATGTATTTACAATGACTTAAAATACTGTATATCCAAGATACAATAGTTTAAAATATTTAAAGGGGAAATATGTAAGATTTTTACAGTACTAGCCTAAAAAAGCAGAAATTACCAGAAGACGTGGAACGTTATTGCTTAAAATTATTGTTTCAAATAATCTTTTTCTGCAAAAAGTGACTGACATATTCCCCATTTAAACATTCTTGCCGGTCCGTCTATCAGTTTGCTTGTTGTTTGACTTGTTTTGTCATTATACTTGCTTTAGCAAGGATAGTTTTAGTACTATCCTTTATGCCCTAAGCCACCCTGGATTAGCTAGCACTAAAGTATACTGGTCTGGTTTGGTAAGGGAGATTGCCAAATTTTAATATTGTTAAGAGGCAGGATTCTACACAGACTCCCTTTAAATATACAGCTCTGGAAAAAATTAAGAGACCACTGCACCTTTTTCTTTCCTTTCCAAAAGAGTTGAAAAAGAAAGTTTTGAGTAAGGAACAGAAGCGTTCAATTTGCAGTGGTCTCTTAATTTTAACCCTTCTGTATGTTTGACGTATTTGGCATGTATTTGAGAATAGTTTTGAATGTACTGCAGGGTGCTATGCTGCTGGCTTACATGTAGCTATAGCTCTCATTTCACTTTATTTACAACTTGCAGCCCACCATGTATATTAACGTGTCATTATAGAGGACAAAATGCAATATTAAATTTGAAAAAATCAGAGTTTCTAAAAGCTTTTCAGATTTTAATTAAGCAGCAAACTGATCAGAAGACCTATTTATTCCGTGGAGGATTCTGGAAAATTGTGTGTTGTGCTAGTGAACTTCAGTTGCAATATTATTCATGTCTACAGTAAGAACTACCTTTTGAGTAGCATTGCACAAAGCGAGGATCTAAGACAAAGGCAAGTTAATATGGTTTTATGGAACTATGTAGATTGCTTTGATGGTCAAATTATCACTTACAATGTATGTCACTGACATGACTGACTGACAATGTATGTCACTGACATGACTGACTGACATTGTATGGCACTGACATGACTGACTGACAATGTATGTCACTGACATGACTGACTGACTTTGTATGGCACTGACATGACTGACTGACAATGTATGCCACTGACATGACTGACTGACATTGTATGGCACTGACATGACTGACTGACAATGTATGTCACTGACATGACTGACTGACGATGTATGTCACTGACATGACTGACTGACAATGTATGTCACTGACATGACTGACTAACATTGTATGGCACTGACATGACTGACTGACAATGTATGTCACTGACATGACTGACTGACAATGTATGCCACTGACATGACTGACTGACAATGTATGTCACTGACATGACTGACTAACATTGTATGGCACTGACATGACTGACTGACAATGTATGTCACTGACATGACTGACTGACAATGTATGCCACTGACATGACTGACTGGCATTGTATGGCACTGACATGACTGACTAACAATGTATGGCACGGTATGCAATGTCACTCACTCAGTGAGAGACATTCGCTCTTCTTGGCCGGCTCCGCTTATGCGGTCCGGCAAAAATATCTTCAGTACAACCTTTACCAGAGTTAAAACTGACATTATTTAATTCAAAAACATGTGTGCCACAACCCCTAAAATTTAGGTGGGAGAACACATAGGATGGGATTTGAGACCCTTCCTTCATATTGAAACTCCAGATCATTCAGGGTCCTTGGTACTCGCTTGTGGACTCTCCTCGTCAACTCAACCAGGTATTCAATTGGATTTAGGTCTGAGGACTGTGCTGGCCATTGCAAAAGCTTGATTTATGGTCAGTGAACTCTTTCAATTTGGATTTGGAAGTATGCTTAGGATAATTGTCCTGATGATCAAATGAAGATCCAGATTTAGCTTCCTGGCAGAGGCAGACAGGCCTATAAATGGCTTAAAATCTCCTGCTACTTGCTGAATGAAGTCCATGTTGCCCCAATATTACAGATCCACCACCATTTTTCACAGTGGGGATTAGGTTATTTTCTTCATGAAAATGGCTCTTTTTGATGGCAAAACACCTCTGGTGTTTGTTGCCTAAAACCTAGTTTGAGTTATCTTTTCATAGCCATTGCCGGATATGTGAAGGTCAACAACCTTCTGTTTCATTTAATTGGGGTGTTCTCTTTCCTTTCCCATGTTGATAGATGACTAAGGGAGTTTAGTCTTCTTTTTTTTGTAACAATTTTCAGTCACATAAAGGTTAGATTGATATGATTTTCTGATCATAAGATAAGCAACAAAACCAAAACATTTTCACAGACTTCATTTACCTAGCATGCCAATAATTCTGGAGAGCACTGTATGTTATTACTGAAGTTGGCAAAGTTTTCCAACATTTGTTTGTCTGCCTTTATGTAGCGTGTTAGCATTTTGTATATCTCAGGTGCCATGATGTTGGTACTAGTGGTTGGTAGCCAGGAAGGTTTCTTAGACACACATGGTTCAAAATCCCAAGCAGATACATAAAGCAGATACACAACAAGTTCCTTAAAGGGCATTTCTCCATACAGTAGCACAACTACGTAATGTACTGATTACAACTGTTGGCAATGATACATTCGGTCAAAAAAACACAACATCTCCTGAATACAATCTTGAATCAGCAAATAAGAATTTTGCAGTAGAATCTACTTATATCAGTCTGTTCATAAAATACCACAAGTTCCTGGATTCATAGTGAAATAAATTCCCTCTGTTTGTTTGGCAGAAAGCAAGGCACAAATCAGTACAGTTAACATACATATTTGTTGCCCAGGTCCTGTAGAACTGTTGTCAACCAAATGCAAATAGTTAATACTTTCTTCAGTCCGTTTTTGAACGTGTTTCAACAGACAGGAAAATCCAAATAATATCCAGCTGCCACTGTCTTTCAAATCCGTTGTACTCCTGTTCAAACATATATTGTTCAATATCACAATGTAAAAGTCAATTTAGTCAATTTACTGTACATTCGTCAATTTATCTGCTGATAGGAACATCACTGAAAGACATCGAATGGCTCTATTAATGAAGGACAACCACAACTAATAAAATTGACTTATAGCTAGATCAGTGCAACATGAAGTCCTAGCGAAATGAAACAATAAATTACAACATTAATTTTTCAGATCTTGCTCGCCCTTCAATCCACACAATGATGTAATACTGTGGGCTTTTTGGACGCGCAAATAAGCCAACCTTGCTCCTTCTGGCCAATTATATGTGAAACAAATCTCACTGCACTAGAAGTCTCTCAGACATGATGCATACCACCTAATGTCCCCCCTAGTGTGAAGCTGAAGGAATTGGATTTTGACCCATTTTAGATTGGCTCCAAATAGTCAATGAATTCATTTAACAAATGAATTGAATATATAGAGTATGACAATTACAGTTCAAGTATCAAAGATAAAAGTTCTCTGGAGATTTGAGATGTTACAAGAGCAAAGATGCATGCAGAGGTGAGGACAATGCAGGAGAGAGCTTTTCCAAACCTCACTCTGGTTTATATTAAAACTAAAGTTGGGGGGTTGGTTAGCTAACATTAGGATAACAAGGCTAGTCCTGAAGAATAGACTTAATTACTTATTAATTAGTGACACTTTCCGATCTGTTTCCTGGTGCCATTCATGTGACAGAGTGATGTTATCTCGAGGATCAAGCAGGCTCGGTAATTAAAAGCAAACCATTTTTCCCTGCATTCACAACTTAAAGAAGCATCTGTTGACCATTAGTATTCCAATGAAAGCCTATGATAAGGCTAGGACAGAAATTAAGTACACATTTTATAAATGGTTGTACTTAATACAGAAGAATTATTTAACATGTAAATAAATGGAGAATTGTGATTTTTTAGTTCCTTCTAAACGGTTGTTTAGAACTAAAATAGACATTTGATTGCTAAATTGACATCAGGTTAGCTTAGTCACAACATTAGACAATGACTTCGCCCATACTGTAATATATTTTAATATATATACAGTATACAAACACACACACACACACACACACACACACACACACACACACACACAATGATCCCTAAATTGGGAGGGTTATTTGCTAAGAATTTTAAAAACCTTGAGATGTCTTTGGCTTGTTTTACATGTTTTTGATGCAAATTATTACTGCTTTATAACACATCTTTTCCAGTATAAGGGCCATATCACTCCTGAGCTCATAAAGGCTAGCTCCATGCATCTGGGAGCTCATGCTCTTTCTCTTGGAAGCTATTGGCAAAGGCTTCAGTCCACGGTCTGTCGGTGAAGCAAGCTTTAGTGGGCCCATACAGCTGGGGGCTCCATTGTTGTGCTGCCATAATCCTTTTCAACTTCACACAGCTTCCCAAGAGAGAGAGAGGACTTCTGATCCAGTCATGAGGGAAAAAGCAGGCGACTGAAACACAAACACTCAGTCAATTACCAACTTGAGGTGGGTATATCACTATAGAACGCAGTGTGAAAGAGGCGAGATGCATGGTCTTCAAGCATATTCAAAGAATAGAACATTTTTAAATGGCAGAGTAAAGACAGGGCCAAGCCTGGCTCTTTCAGAAAAGAGACATGTTGAGATGAAGAAGTGTGCTGCCAAACTATTTTAATGAAATGAAGGCTATTTTTGATGACATGATATTAAAACATAAGGCCCTGCCAGGTCATAAGTCACAGATTCTGACAAATTTATCAGGAACATGTATCATGTTCATTTTCAATCAGTCAATCAATTAAATGTATTTATATTTTTTTTACATCAGCAGTTGAAGTGCATTTACAAAACACCGCACCTAAAACCCCAAGGAGCACGCAAAAACAATGTTGATGCACAGTGGCTAGGAAAAACTCCCTAAGACGCCAAAACTTAGGAAGAATCATAGAGAGGAACCAGGCTAGGAGGGGTGACCGGTCCTCTTCTGGTTGTGCCGGGTGAACATTTTAAGAATACAAATTGTAGTAATTAATGAATGCAGGCTGTGTGTATCTAGAGTCTATAAAACACAATTCAGAAGCAGGACCAGATGGATGACCAGATGGATATGGACAGGGACAATCCGGGGGAGAGCAATGGTCAGCGGAGTGGCAGCTGGAATCGTCAGGTATCATCTTGATCTGCAACAGAATCAGGAGGACTTTGGACAGGGACAGCTACGAGTCTTTTGAGCCTGGTACTCATGAGGTGTGGTCCAAGACCTCATGTCCTCCTAAATTTAGACGGAGCAGGAGACAAGGAAAATTTAGGGAGCTCATTCCTTACATTAACAAGGATCTACAATAGAGAAGGGGAACTGAGCCTACTTCCCCGGCACAATAATATAGCAGTGTAAAACCTTGGGGCTGAGATTTTCAATGCAGGACATACATTAACGCTTTTCAAATGTTTACATGTTATTTTTTCAAATACTTTTTCACACAGTTTTTTTTAATAGTGTATATATAATATTACCTAGCCCTATATAAAGTAATAAATATTACATAATTCACACAGACAAGTGAATTCCAAGGAGTATTTTTTTTGTTTTGTCTAATAACGAAAACAAGACTTGCAATTATGTCAGTAAATTGCCAAAAAGTGGGCATTAGTATTTTAAGAAGCATTTAGATGTACTGTTCGGGTCGTTACATTTCTATGTTCTGCGTAGTTCTGTTCTAGTTTCTCTGTTTCTTTGTTCAGTTTATTCTTGTTAGTGTAATTGTATTCACCTGTGTCTAGTTTGCCCCCTTGTTATGTCCCTATTTAAGTTCCTCCTGCCCTAGAGTTTCTTGTGAGTCATTATTGACTGTTATGCCTCTGTTTCATGTTCCAATTTATGTCTTGGATTAAAGAACCTGTCTTCAGTCACTTCTGCTCCTGCCTCCTGCCACCTCCTACATTGTGACATGAGATGTATTTCATTTGCCTTGCATATGACATTATTCTATAGCATTTAAATTATTATTAAGTTCTTAATATGTCAGAGTTGTGTGAATTTAGTTATTTCAGTTAATTGGATGCACACATGATTTAATAACATTATATGTTGCTGAAGCAAGCATCCTAAAAAAGCCTGGACAAATGATCATTAATCTTACCCTCACATTTAGTTTATATGTTGGGTTAATGTATCATGTTTTTACAGTGCCTTGCAAAATGGATCATTTTTTTCTTCCCTTTTCCAATATTCATTTAGGCCTTCTGACCATTTCTGTATCCCCGGGGATCTCAGTTTGACAATCCCCAAAGATGTGATTCCCTTTCATGCTAAACCCAGGGATTTAGCACTATCACCTATTTTTATTTTTGGACAAGACAAATTGTCACACATGCTATTCCAACTAATTGCATTTCATAGAAGCAGTTAATCCCAAAACTAATGCAATAAAACTAATTTTTTAAATCTTTTAAATCCAGGCCATTGCATTTAATGACATGTCAAGTAGATGCTTTCCATTTCTGACACAATCTTTCAAGCCACAGGGATATGAATCTGCACATTGGTCTACAATTTAGCTCATCAACACTGGCAGTAGCTATGTTCTGTGTTGTGTAAAGTTCTAATAGCAATGCAAAGACTATCATGCAGTCTATTCAAAAGTAATAGCATATTTAATAAAGCAATGAGAAGAACTCCTAGGAGACGTGGCAGCCATTTCCTGTCATCTCTCCTGTTTGTCAGACAAACTGACAAGTCTGGATCATCAGCTCTGGGCTGTTGTCTCATAATTAATGCGGTATTATCTATCCATCAACAAGCCTGAGGATATTGGACTAGCCTATTGTTCAGAACAGTGGGAGTCTTGACAGAAATGCTTGTCATTTGGACAGAAAAAAGTAGATAACAAAAAAAGGACCTCAGACATGAAGTTATAATGTACACACCTCAGGCTTCGCAACATCAACTTGAGTTTCTGTCAAGAAATGCCCAGATTTTGTCAGGTTTGTTTAGGCAACTGTAAAACAAATGGACTCTATTGTTGTAGATAATAGAGGATGATAAATCAATTTCATGTGTGGTGAAATATATTCTTTCAAATGTCTACAGTCTGTTCTGCAGGATGGAGAACTCCATAGAAAACAATTGCAGTTGGCAGATCAAAACCCATCCTAACTCTTTTAATTGTGCTCTCATCAGTGCAGAAATAAAATAAAACATCTGTGTCAAAGAGGACTCAAGGTTTTCTAAACAATGGTGCCATTGAACATGTGAAAATGATTTGAAAGAACCAGTCACTAAGATATCATCTAGCTGTAAGCCTAGATTGTTATATTTAGCCACAGGGTTTGGCTGCAGTACAACACTTCAGTACAATGGCTAATTAATTGCCATTTTAGTTGTATGTTATACAGTATATTGCATTCAAATTGTACATAAAGTATTACGCATATTATTAAGTGAATAAGAGATATATGAGAGGTAAGCTGTGGTGCAGGGTACTGAGTTAGGACACAGCTCCATTGAAAGAGGGAGAGAGTTATACTCTGTTGTGCAACTGTTGTGTGGCACTGAAGCAAACTGTTCTCAATTAACAGGCTAAACATTTAATCCAGTCAGCCTTAGCAGAGCGCCTGGCTCCCCTTACCTCCGTGAACACACGGTTCTCCCTTGCTTCATGCCACAGTGCTGGGAGGAGGGCCCGCAGCTTTGGCCCACCATTCCTTAGCGCACACGTTCAGATAAACTGTGATGGAGATGCAAAGCTGCCTAATATAATTGCATATTAGCAAGCTTAGGCCTCCACCTCCCAGAGGGGCTGTTAATTCATCGCTACCAATTTACATTTCTGACACTTTCTAATAGCACTAATGAAAGGCCTTTCCTCAGCAACAAGAACACCCCGAGTGCCTTTGGTTAGGGCTCAAGGTGCATTAAACACACAATAAATGCACAGAAAAATAGGGGCAAATCTCCCTACAGTGTTTGCCATATGTCACTACGGTCCTAATTAGTGAGAGTGTTGTATTTTCAGAGGTTAGAAAAAACTGGATGTGAGTTTCCAGAACAGCAATGTTTCTCAGTGGGATACATTTCAAGCGAATAATATGCAGAATTAAGCATATTATGTTTCAGAGCACTTGAAGAGACTATTAATGAAGCAGCCATTGTGTGTGTGACTTTACTGCTGGCTTATTAGATGTGTAAATGATGTGCTGATGGCTCTTTAATCAGGAGAACTAGATGATGCAGTGTTCTCCGTGGGAGCTAGTGTGCCACATTTAACTGTTATATTTAAAAAAATTTTAGTTACAGTAAATCATTTAGCAGAAGCACTTATCCAGAGCGACTCAAAGTAATGAGTGCATATGGTTTCATAGTGTGGCCCGTGGGAATCAAACCCACAGTGCTGGTGTGGCAAGTGCAATGCTCGTTCTCACTGACCAACACACGGCTCTTCACGTGCCTGTCACTTCGATTACCTGCAGAATAATGTAGAAGACAGTATGGTCACTGAGCTATCCAGGTTTACGTTCTGTGAAGATGCATGGGAGAATCTGTTAACAGACAAATCTGTAGATTAAAATGGTAATAAGTTCTTTTCAGTCAGTCCTCATAATAAAATCACGTGTAATTAATGGGTTTACACTGGAATTTAACGTGGCACTGTCTGTCCTCGCCATTCTATATGCAAGGACTGTATAGGTTTGTGCTTTTCTGGCCCTGGAAGCTGAATTTGTACTTTGCTTGCGTGGCTGGTCTTTGCTAACAGCCTTTCATTTCACTCAATAGTAGAAGAAGGTGACAAGCCCACTGCAAAGCCCCAAGAGTCGTTATGGACTGAGTGGCACTCCACACCTCAAAACAGTCCTTAGGTTACACACAAAAATATAAAAAAGCGGCAGGAAAAAAATCGCTTCAGTCCTGAGTTGTCATTGCCACTAAAAAGCTGTGTGGACTTGCTCTTAGCTGTCATCTCATTGGTGGGAAAAGCAGACCCAGTTCCCACGAGGGTAAACTAGCTGTCCCTGGAGGTCCCTTCACCATTATAGAGAAAAATGTAATCCAGAGGCTGTCCAGTCCACCAGCGATTTAGACACTTGGGCCATTGATTTGATCCTTTAATCATAATTGGAATTTGTGAAGCACAGCAGTATACGCCAGGCGGGAGAAACAAAAAAAATCAAAACAGACCTGAAGTGCTATGGTTTAGACGCAATAAGTGGTCCAAACAAACCGCCCTCCATTACTAAAAACAAAAAGAGTGGTGGGCATTTCTGTAGCTTTCTGTGCCTAGCAGGCCATCAGAAAGGAAGCTGCCTCAACTGGTTTAAAATATTTGTACAGTGTCAAATAAAATGAAAGTACCTGTACTCTCTTTAAACAAAATGCCAAAACGTATATTTCCATACAGTTAAATGGCAGTAAGAGACTGTTTCTTAGGCATGAACATGTCACGGTTGTTTGGGTGGACATTTTCCTCTTACCCAAGAGGAAACCAATGTTAGTTGGTGAGAGGAAAACCAATGTTACCCAAGAGGAAACCAATGTTCAGAGGAAACCAATGTTAGTTAATTTTACAGAACCCCCAACCAACATAACTTCTGCTGGAGCAGTACCAACAACAAAGACAACAGATTAAACAGAATTTGGGGGGCTCTGTGGAATACTTTTAGAGGTTTTAACAAATACAACGTGATATTATAATTATCACAGAGATATCAGTTTCCACAATACTCCACTAATAACATCTTGAATGGAATACTTCTTGTATTTCCCCTAAGAAATGTAAAACAGAAATTATTGGAATTTAGGCTTTAAAACTCTGAATGTGTAGAATTGCTAGATATAAGCTTGAAAGCTGCAAAACCAAAAAATCTTTCTGCCCCATGACAACAAATAGAATTGCAGGAAATCAGCTTTACGACTGTAAGATTTTCTCTTCATTGCCAGGGGCTTGGCATTTTAAATGTTCCTTCCCAGGGCCCAGAACTTGGATGGTTCCGCCAAAAGTCATAATAAATATCTTTGCATGCCTTTTTTTCTGATTGTGAAGGGTCCCTGGAGACTTTGCTATCATAAAGGGGTCCTTTACCCCCAAAACATTTTAGAGGCACTGTAATGCAAGGCACTTGATTCAAGTATACAGGTTTTAAGAGCTCTGAGGTAATTGTAAGTGGATATTTTAAACCTAATGTTTCTAACTGGAATAACAAATGCTCAAAACGGTTACTAATTTCTGTCATTCATTCGATCAGTTTCAGCTGATTCAGGAACACGCCTGCCTCTGCTACAGTAGTAAAACTGATATAAACCAAACGTTGGTATGTGACAGCTCTATGATGCCCCAGAGTGGGGTCATGGGTTGTGGTAGGACTGAACACTCAATCATTTATTGCACAATGTAAAGCCAGAGACAAAAAGGTTTTTTGGTCACCTATACTGTTATTTAATTATACTGAGAAACTCCATGTTTTAAAGGGATGTTTTTAAATGTTGTTGATCTTCTCATGACTCATGACAAACTCCCAAGCAAATGGCAGAAACATGGATGAATAAAGCCATTAACAAAACAAATTATGAAGTCGGCGTGTCTGATTTGGCAATTTTCAAAAAATTTATAAATCGAGCAGATTGATAAAAATGCAAAGAGGTGTTACTTCTAATCAAATTGGAAGGTCACATGAACAATACCAAAAAACAGCTGGGCTACAGCAAAAAGCTCTAAACTAAGACAAGTAAAATCAGTCTGAGCATCAATGGGAGGACGGTATCGCACAGCAAGTTGGCAGACAGATTTAACCCTTTACACTCGGTGGCTGAAGACCTTGTGTAGAAACGGCCTGATCAGCTTGGGCTGAATGGTGAGAGTCAGATGCCGAACCATTACACACAGCAGGGGGTGCTAGTGGGCTCCTTTTGCCTGACTAAAGTTTCTCTGCAGAGGTTATCTGAGCTGACGTATTCTAAAGTAACCATTCTGAAGTTACTGACAGTTTGCCTGTCAGGTTTGAAAAAGATGCCTCTGAACATATTTCACCCTGCATTACCCACACAATTCATCTGTCTATCAAGAAAGGGAGGGTCCAAAATGACCAACAACTTCAGGTTTTACCACTACTGAAGAAAGGTAGTAAAGTTTAATCAAGTAACCACTGGTCAGCGTTCTGGGTGTCCTGCCCAAAGTCTTGGAGATGATCATCTATGAAAAAACTGAAAAGTATATAAGAAATAATAGGCTAATGTATGATGCAGCCTGGTTTTGGAAAATTTAATTCAACTGATGCAGGATTACAGTTTTGAACTAACAATATTAAACAAGACAGATGTTTTAGCAGTGGTGCATTAGAGTGGTTCAATTTGTATCTGTCATTAAGGGATCAGGCAATCAATGTCAATGGCACCTTATCTGAGGCAGGGTTAATCAGCTGTTAACTGCCTCAAGGGAGTGTTGTAGGGTCCCCCCTCTTCATATTATCCAATATGACAACAGCATGAATGCCACCTGTTCCTACCCAGCTTTTTTAGTATACAGAAGACTCAAGTCTTTTGGTCTCACAAAAATATAAAGATATTGTAGAGAACCAGCCCAGTTTACAACTCATGGTCAGATAACAAATTATCTCTTACTTTGAAGAAAACTGTAAATGTTATTAGCCTCTAATATCAGGCTGTGTAGATCACCAGGCTTCAAAGTCATGGTTGGTGACACAGCAATTACAGGTAAAAACTGTGTCAGGTACTTAGGTTGCAGTCTAGACAGACTTTTGACCGGGGAGAGTATGGGACAGACAGTTATTGCCAAAGTTAACAAGAAATGCACATTTCTTGCCAGAAAAAGCCATTTTTATGACTAAGGCTACCTTGAAAATACTTTCAACAGTGTAGTATAATTGTTTATGCTTGCTCTACTTGGTACAGTAGCTCCCCAAAAATCATTAAGTGCAAACTGCAAGCAGCACAGTATAAAATGGTAAGGGTTATATTAAATCTCATGCTGGCCCTTCTCAACTCAGAGAATTTAAGTTGGGATTGGCCCACAAAATTGAGTATGGCACAGTCCCCCTGTATCTAAAAATATATTTGACTAAAATATGAGACTTTCATTCTTAGGTCAAGAGAAGCAGTTTAATTTATTTTTCACTGTCTCGTTTTAAGAGTGTGTAACATGTATTTTAAATTGTAAATCTAATGTTGACAATGTTTTGCCATGAATGTATTCATTGCAAGTTACTAAAAATAATTTGTCTTTGCCCAAGTGGAGAAGAACTGCCTGACAGAACAGCTGCATCCTTCAGGTTATTTGTTTGAATCCTGCTGCATCCAGACTGTGTCCAAGCACCCAGTAGAGGATGGAGCAATTGGCTGACGCCGGGAGGCAGGGGGTGGGTG